>ML362878.1:0-212075 GCA_005239505.1 Nicotiana paniculata | reverse complement strand
AGTGAGTACCAACATCCTCAACAATAATGACACTAGATTCAACAAAATATGTATCATCAATGTCCTTGGTTAAATCTAGTATCTTTTCTACCACATCAGCATCCTCCAATTTCAGTTCTAACCTGGGTGGTTCTCCAATAGATGGATCGGCCGGCGGGTTCTCTCTTTCCTCTACATATAGTGAATCAAACTCGTGAGCCTGTTTCCATACCTATTTTCCCTCAAGTGCTAACACCCAATCTCCTAGTTCTTCACCATTCATATCATCCAGATCCATGAAAAATTCATCCAAAGGGTCCCCAATAGTCAAGGATACATCAGCTTTTTCTGGGATCACATTCACAGCATTAATAAGAGAGCAGTTGGCGAACTCACTAGGTTTCCTCATAGATTTCTGCACGTTGAAAGTGATTTCTTCATTGGTAAGCCTCATCTTAAGTTGACCAATCTCATAGTCAATTAGAGCTCTGCCTGTGGCCCAAAATTGCCTTCCCAAGATTATGGGAATTTCCACATCTACCTTGCAGTCTAATATCACAAAATCCGCAGGAAATACAAACTTCCCCACTTGCACCAATACATCATCCAGAATACCCGACGGTCTCTTCACCATCTTATCAGCAAGTTCTAGCAGCATGGACGTAGGCCTGGCTCTACCTATCCCCAGTCTTTTATATATGGCCAGCGGCATCAGATTAATGCTAGCCCCCAAGTCACATAGAGCTTTGGCGAAAGAGAAGTTGCCAATGGTACAAGGAATTGTAAAACTCCCTGGGTCAGACAACTTTTCAGCAATAGGATGCGTGACCACCGCACTACAAGTCTGAGTAAGGGTGACAGTAACTAGATCTTGGAAGTCAACTTTTCTTGACATCAATTCCTTCATTATTTTAGCATGCCCAGGTATTTCTTTCAATGCATCAGCCAATGGAATATTTACCTGTATCTGTTTTAGCATGTCCAAAAACTTCTTGTACTGTTTATCCTTTTGGTATTTAGCCAGCCTCTGAGGGAATGGAGCTGGCACTCTCATTTTCCTAGTGATTTGGGACTTTTCTTGCCTAGCCACCACCTCAACTACCGGCTTCTGAGTCATCTCCACTTCTTTCTCACTCTCACTCTGTGCACCGGGTTCTTCTTCACTAGGTTGCATTGTTGCCTTGGTCAAGTTTGTTGAATCATCAAGTTCAATCGGCCTGGGTACCAGTCTCTCGGCATGTCTTCTTTCATGAGGTCTTTCCAGTTCCAAGTTTAACTCTCTGCCACTGTGAAGAGCCACTGCCATCAGCTGCCTTGGGCCCTGGTCCACAGGATTTAGCTGAGTATCTGCAGGTAAAGTTCCAGGAGGATGACTGTTTATTGCCATAGATATGTGGCCCAACTGTATTTCAATATTTTTAATTGTTGCATCATGTACATCTACTCTTTTACTGATTTTGGCATTTGACCCAATTACCTGCTGCATCATAGCTTCTAACCTGGCAAACCCATCTTCTTGCCTTCCCCCTTTGTTGTTGCTGAGGAGGGTAGTATGATTGTTATTGATTCTGATGGGTATAACCTTGTGGCCACTGATACGGTGCTGCATTACCTTGTGGTCCCCTGATACCCATATTTCCACTATTCTGTTGTTGGTGAGGTGGCCTATATGGTTGAACTTGTTGACCCCAGTTCTGCCCCCCTTGTCTCTGGCTTCTATAATTTGACACATAATTTATATTTTATGTATAAGGAGGGTGATGACATTCTTTATTCCAGTGATTACCAAGTGGTCGACTAATGAAAGTAGTGCATAAGCCCCCATTGGTTGTGTCAACGATGTGTACCTGTTGTTTTTTTTCCGATTCTTCCACCTTCTTAGTAAGTATACTCATTTGTGTTATGAAGGTGGCTACGTTCTCTGCAATGGTATTAGATGAATCGAATGGCACTGAATGAAGTACATGAGTAATGGGTGCTTTCCTTGTTGTCCATCATGAATTCTATGCCATTTTATCAAGTAATATTTGACTCTCTCTCCACGTTTTGCTCAGGAATGCTCCAACAGCTGAAGCATCAACATTTGCTTTAACCGTATCTGCCAATCCCATATAGAAACGCTGCCCCAACATTTGATCTGGAAAACCATGATGTGGACAGATAACTAACATACCCTTAAATCGCTCCCATGCCTCTTGTAAGGTTTCAGCTGGTTTCTGTCGAAAGCTTAGGATGTCATCGATTTGTTGGGCAGTCTTGTTAGGTGGGTGAAACTTGTTCACGAATTGCTTAACTAACTCCTCCCATGTGGTAATGGAATTTATGGGGAGTGAGTTTAGCCATGTCTGGGCAGCACCAGTCACTGAGAATGGAAACAACAACAGTTTTATTGCCTCCTGAGTGATGTTTGGCTGCCTTTGAGTTTTGCAAATTGACATGAAGTTCTTTAAATGCTGTTGGGGGTCTTCAATGTATGACCCTGAGAATAGCCCTTTGTTCTGCAATAGGTACAGCAAATTATTTGTTATCTGAAAGGACTCGGCCTGTATCTGAGGAACCAATATTGCTGTGGCCAAATTCTCAGCTGTCGGTTGTGCCCAGTCATATAAAGGAGCCTCTGCCCCTATTTGAGTGACTGGTTCTATCACATCATCCCCATGATTGTTCCAGTTATGTGCATCTTCCATGTCGGTTTCAATTTGTTCAATTTGTGGTTGATGTTTGCTTTTCCGGTTGATCCGGTTTATGGTCCTGAAAACTTTCTCGGGGTCTGATAAGGCTTCAACTACTTCACCAGTCCTCAATGAGTTTCTAGGAATGCACATGCAACACGTTAGCAAACATTAAACATTCAATGTAAAAACGAAAATTTGAAGATAATTGACTATATTTTAGAATTTTGTATTTCTTCCAACTCAATTGATAATACCGCTAATTCCCCGGCAACGGAGCCAAAATTTGATCACGCTCAACTATGTCTAATAAAAGACTAAGCGGGCGTTGTAAATATAATCTGGGGTATTACGCCGAGAGTCGATCCCATAGGGAATTTACGTCAAAACTCGAAAATGACCGAAACTAGGGCTGGCGTATGGACTCCAATGCGTGGCTAACGCAAGGCTAGGGCTGGCGTCTCGACTCTAATGCCAGGCATGGCCACACTTTTGGGCTCTGGCGCCCAGCTATAGCCCGGTGCACTCCTCCTCGCCTCTTGAGCATATTTTCGATGTATTTGCATCCATTTAGCTCGGTTTCCATCTCCAATTCACCTACACATGAAATAGACATTATTATGCACATAAAAAGTGTATTTTTATCATTAACGCACATAAAATGTAGGGCATATAACGTGTTAAACCATGAATTCTTGCCTCGCATTAGTAATCGTCGTGCCACGGCATTAACTAAGTCGCTTATTGGGAGGCAACCCAATGCTTAGTTAAATCTTAATATAGCTTGAAGAATTTCATATAATTATAGGTACCAACGATCTTGAGAGTGCATTCAAGTGAAAGGAACAGTGTTCTTGCATGACGGAAGGTGAGATGAAGGCTAGAGGGTACATGACGATACAACCCTAACACCTGGAAAACGCCAGGGCAGGCTGGGCGATGCAGCCCTAACGCCTGGCAAACGCAAGGGCAGGCTGGGCATTTTGGCCCTAACGCTTGGCAAATGCCAAGGCAGGCTGGGCATTTCATCCCTAACGCCTGGCAAACGCCAGGGTAGGCTGGGCGTTTGGGGTCCAACTCTTGGCTAACACCAGTGGGTCTGGGATTTAAGAATAAAACGCATGCCTAACGTCAGGTAAGTATATTTTTCTAATTTTTTCATCTCCCATCTCCCTCTCAATAAAGCGTTTGCTCCCAATAACACAAACAACAATGAATAGCTCTCACACTCACACTACAACTCATAGATTACCCACAACACACACAATTCTTCACAGGCTTAATTTCGAGGTTCACCTCATCTAATTAACACTCATCAATCATTGAGGTATGATTTTATCCCTATTATATGTAAATTCGACTTGGATGTTACAATTATATATGGTGTAGCCATGATTCATGGTGGTTCCTTATGGCTTTATGAATTTCATAGTCATATTGTATGATGTTTTGCATCCCAATCCGTGAAACCCTCTATCAATGGGCTGAATTTGTTAAACTAATTGGTATTATGGAATCCCACCTAGATGTGGGTACATGAGGCAGTCCCTCAATTCCATAAGAGCTCTCATGGCATTGTGCACGCCAAGTGCTCGACATAATGCCTCAATGGAAATACATATCCCATTTGGAGCCCGAGTCTTAGGGAAACAACCCACTAGTATCATGCATTGTCAACTGCATGAAATGTTAAGTGTGAAGAGGCTCACGAGAAGCCCCTTGGGTCAATTATTCATTAACGTACCAAGGTGAAGTCTTAGTAACCTTTTGAAATCTTTAGTTACACACTTTGTGACACCCACTAACTACTGATAATATGTGCAGGAAAAACAATGCTACCCAGAGGAGCCACTGGAAAGGGGAATGCCACATATTCGGCCCTAGCTAAAAGCAAAGCAAAACCCCCACAACCCCAAAAGAAAAGAAAAGGGGGGATGCTACTTCCAGTATGACTGGTGAGGAATTAGTAGCTGATGTCAGTGCTATAAGACAGCAACCCACTGGTGAACGGGAATATGGTCTCAACAGCATACCAGTGCAATCCAGGAAATGGTATGCACGCTGCAAACCCAAGCATGTTCACCCTGAAGGGGCCATTAAGGAAGGGAGTCTAAGATCAAAATTTCCATCGATTTGGCGGAGCATCCATGAGTTGGGGCTGGGATATGTGTTCAGACACAATGGTGACATCAAACTTAACTTAGTCAGAGAATTTTACGCAGGGTTTGATTCTAAGGAAAAGAACGAATTGGTGCTAATTCGTGGGCACTTGGTAGATTTTTCGGCCAAGGCCATTTGCGATTTCCTAGGTGCCCCAAATATTCCGGTGGAGCCTCTAGAGCAATTGATATGCCATCCCAACTATAGAGAGGTGAGGCACACACTTTGTGAGGTTGATTCCAGGGCTGCTTGGATTTGGGATAGAGCCACAAATCGCCATAAAATATTTCCAAAGAAGAAAATGAAGGCTGAGACCCAGGTGTGGCTTAAAGTGATTAATGAACGGATACTACCATGCAACCATGACACCTTAATCAGCCGAGAGAGGATTTGTGTGCTCTACTTCCTCATGACAGGGCAGAGGGTGAATGTGGGCCAGCTGATGCGCTATCAAATGGGGTTGGTGCGTTCGAGCAATAGAATTGATCGAATACCATTCCTAAATTTCATAAGTTAGTTCCTGCTAAAAAAGAATGTAGCAGTTGAGCCCAACTTTGACCATACCATTGATCAATTCCAACAAGAGACTGACATCTCTGGCCTAAGACTGAAGGACGAGCCTTCCTGACCAATGCAGAGCGCAATGTGCGAGATGATAGCTTCATGGCCCATCTTTATGGGATGATGGATTTGCAGTTGTGAATTGGAGGTCGGCCGGCGTCAGTTGATGAGAGAGTTGAATTCGATCATAGGTACCCGCTCAATGCTCATGCGCAACAAATGATTGGAGCGGGTGAGGAATACAGACTCCCTGATGATTATGATATCAACACTCCTGGCGAATCTGATGCAGAGTCGGTGCGCTCGGATGAGGAAGATGATGAAGAAGATGATCATGAGGAGGAGTGAAGAGCGTCAGATGACGACGACGCTGAATGATCAGGGAGTTTCTTGTACCTTGCTTCTATTACTGCTTTTGTCTCTATATAATGCACTGGGGACAGTGCATGTATTAAGTGTGGGGGTGTGTATGATGTATTTTGTTGTGCTTACAAATTGTGGAATTGTTGTACCGTATGTGGGTTTGTATTGTAGTTTTTTATTCGTGATAGTAAATGATTTTCTTTTTTTTAAGTTTTTGTAGTTGTTTAATATATATTTAAATATGTGAACTTTTCCCGGCGATGGATTTCCTAGACAGCTCTCTTGAGGGAAGTAAGTCTAAAGAAAACACCAAAAAGATTTTTTTAGGTAGTGTAGTAATTCCCCCTTGTTTTTTCTTTTGACCACGGTTCTTCTCCAAGGGTGTAACTTGAACCAGGTAATATAAATTAATTTTGTTTTTGGTTAGAGTAGTTAGGATGAAACTGAGTAAATTAGAGATACCCTATGACATGTTTGATGCCGGCATATTAGGTGATGACATACATTCTGTTTTTCCTGATTTGGTTTGACATGTGATTCCTGAGTAAAAAAATAAATAGCCTAATTTGTGACGCCTTAGCTCAGTTGTTTGACTTGTATTCTACATAGTGTAATATTGCTTAATTCTATCAATTTTGTGTGTGTCTGCTTAACTTGAGACTTCAATAAAACCGTTGCGATTGAGTCATGTACAAAGTGTGAGTGAGGTTTAGTTATTTTCTATGCTATCCTGTGTAGTCTAGAACTCGCCTCGTCTGTTAATCAAAGCAAAATTGTAGGTTATGCTAATCTAGGAGATGATGTAGGCATTTTCTTGCTTGATCATGGATGTGCTTGTCTCATAAGAATTACATTTTCCATTACTAGCCACTTTGAGCCGTTTGACCTTTTCTTTGGTACCTACATTATAAGCCGTGCCCTTTTTTTGTTCTTAAATTGAGATTTTTGCACCTTTTCCTCCTAAGGCACTTAGTCGCTAAAAGAAGTAAGGTGGGATATTGGGAAATAGTTTTTGAGTGGAGCCATGGAAAGGCCTGTTACTGCACTAAAAAAATTGTATTCAAAAGTCACTAGCCATTGAATCTTCATGTATGGAGTGTGTGTAGGAAAGAAGAAAAAAAGAAAGAAAAAATAATAGAAAAAATATATGTACAAAAAGATACACACCTCGAAATTTTATTAGTTTGTGCTAGTGAGAATATAGAAGTTCTTAATTGAAAAGGGGCTATGTTCAATATGAATTGTGGCAAGGGAATTGGCTGAGACGAATATGTGTTTATTTGTGAAAGTAGTGTATTACAGTGCTTAGGAGGGTTAGTCACTATTCCTAAATATATCCTACCCGTCCCTTAGCCTACATTACAACCTTAAAAGTNATGAATTCTTTGTGAGAGTGAGTGAATTTTTTCAAATTGTGTGATGTCCTTAAATAATGTTCAAAAGCAAATTTGAATGTGTGGACTAGTTATATTCATTCTTTTGTTGTTGGTGAGGGCACATGATCTCATGAACGATTGGTAATATTGTAATTTTCTTGTTGGGTAGGTGCGTGAATTGAGAGGGCTTAGTAGTTGCAAGTCGACTTTTGAGGTTGGGTGGTTGCAATTAGGTTGTTCGTATGGTGATTAAATTGTTATACTTGGGGATGTTTAAATAAGGGAAAGAATGTGAAATTTTTTATGTTCATACTTGATTGTCGGTATCGATCATAGTTAAGGGGTAATGTGTGTGATTGAAAAGTAAAATACTCCTTGTTAATGAAATGTGTACGTGTTGAAGGATATTGCTTGAGGACGAGCAAGAGTCTAAGTGCGGGGTGTTGATGCGTGGCTAGAATTCATAGTTTTAAGCATTATATACCTTACATTTTATGTGCTTTTGTGATAAAAATACACGTTATATGTGCATAATGGAGTCTATTTTATGTGTAGTTAAATGGGTGCATAAACATCAAAAATATGCTCAAGAGTAGAGCAGGAGTGACCAGGGCCATACCCGGGCATTTGGCCCCTAAAGCCAGGCATGCCCAGGCATTAAGGGGGCGTTTGGCCCTTAAGGCCATGGTGACCCTGGCGTTAGCCAGGCATTTGACCCCTAACGCCAGGCCTGCTCAGGCGTTAAGGGGGCGTTTGGGGCTTAATGCCTGGGTGCCTGGTCCAATCAACTCCGAGTTTTAAAGGTTTTCAACTGTTTCCTGGTTGGAATAGAAGTCTCCTACACGTTCAGGGTTTGTCCCAGACATATAAATAGACCCAAAACACAACTTTGAGAGGAGGATGCCATTTTTGGAGAGAATATACACACGAGATCATTGAATAAGCAAAGGATTATCAGTTTTCTTCATCTTAATCTAGTATTTTCCATTTATGCAAAACTTATGCAATTGTTTAATTCTAGTATGAGTGGCTAAACACCCATTGTTCTGGGGTTGTGGTTTATCCATGAATATTGTAATTCGATATTAACTTAACTTTGATTCTAATTCGCTCAATATATGGTTGTTTCTTCAATTCTGCGTTTAATTGCTTAATTGTTTCGCCAACAATTAGGTTCTACATACTATATATGTTATGCTTCGGAAAGTCGTATATAGATTAGAGAATAATTGAAGAGAGCGCGATCTTAACCCTTCAGGGGAGCGGATTTGTTGTTAGGATAGGAATATACCTAGTCATCGTTCTTAATTAAATATCGTAATCTTAGTGCGTTCTAGTAGATTAATTTCATAGGAATATAGGCGTTAACCTATTGAGAATAGGCGAGTAGTACTTCGGGAGAAGGCTATGAGAGCAACTATAAGATTAATTAGCAACCATGAGTGAATTAAATGAAAGGGAGAGTTGATTAGAATGCAATATGAATGGTGAATTGATCACAACCTAGGAATATTTCTCTCTATTGAATACACAACAATATTCTTGTTACTTGATAATTAGTTCATATGATCGTAGAATAAATTTTTTATATTCTTGGATTTTATTTTGGCTCAATTAAATAGAAATTAGAGTTATTCAATAAGTAGTTTACGCAAGTCCCTGTGGGTTCGACATTGGATTTAACATTATATTACTTGCTATGACTATGTATACTTGCGTGTGTGATTTGGACCAACAAATACTATGGGATTCAATTCGACGAATAGGGATAACCAACATACCTCAATTGAGCTTCTTAAAACTCTAAGACGTTCCAGAATATTTGAAATTTCAATCTATTTTAGCAATATAGTAAAGTTGAATAGAAATTAGGGAAACGACCCTGATTCTAGCTCACTTGAGCATTTTGTCAAATACCATGGGTGTATTAAGGTTTCATGCCCCTTTTTCTGAAAGACAACACCAACCCACACCCAATTCTTTTCTATTTTTAACTCAGAACTTCCCCACATACCATAAAAATACATGCATGCAAGGTAAGAACTCTCATCCCCGTGAATTTCCTTACTAATGGCCCATTATAGCTATATTTGGAAGTTAAGCATTTAGGGGGAGGGGGGGGGGGATAGAATCTTACCTTTTAGGAAGAATTCCTAGGTGCCTCTCTTGAAAAGTTTCAAGGTTTCAAGCAAGAATGAAGAGAATTTTTTTGAAGATTACTTCCTCCCTCTAATACTCTCTTTCTCACTCTAAAGATACCAGAAAGTAAGCTTAAAATATCCCCTTACATCTATTTTAACGAAGTTGGGTCTGGTTTTAAAAACCCAAAATAGGAATAGTTAAGTTCCCTAAAGGTTTGACGAATAGTTAAGTTCCCAAAATACATACACTTTACGATTTAGTGGAATAAGAGTCCAAAACACACATAATTCGCCAGACCTTTCTAGAACCAATACACAACCCACATAACGACTACGGAGCCTCTAAGGATACAAAAGATAGTTATTATAATGCTGACGAAAAGGACCCAACAATACCTCAAAACGTTGTAAAACTATGCACAAGAGATACAATACATGACCCAGGGATGTAATAGGGCTCACCAGGACTACTGAGAAGAGGATGCACCACTAGCTGGGATCAACACTATCTGCTACGGAACCACTTAAATCCATTTAAATATGTTGCGCCCCTGACAAAAGGGACGTTAGTAGTGTCGAATAGTACTAGTATGTAAAGCTAAAACACCATCTCAATAGAATGAACAATAATACAACGGGAAAAGCAGTCATGAGTTTAATAAGACCTTCAAACAATACTAAGACATCAAGTAAGGGTCACATAAGTTCTTAATCAATGTCCATCTTATTAGTTTGGTAATCTTTAGTTCCATATTCCACAATCCACAATGGAGCAGTGTCCTTACATGGAGTCCGAACTCGACCCGGTCGGCTAGGTCATCTCATTTGAGACATCAACCATATCCATAATTTTAACCCTTATTTCCAACACAATTACCACCATGTGTGCGGTATGGGGTCCGATCACGGCCCGATTGGCTAGTCCATCTCATCTGAGAAATCATCCTTCCAATCAATCATCTCACTTTACATTTGATTCCCATCTATCGAAACATTGGCACGAGTGGCCTCATTTACTTATCGTTCTTGGCACTTGACCGTATTTTACAATTTAAGTTTCCCTTTTTACACATTCAATAGCATTATCATACGCATCAATAATACCTATCATGTAAAGCATTTGTACACATAAGTAGAAGACTTGGAAAATCCCAAGAACATAGAGGTCTTTCGTATAAATTGGCACAACAACCTTTATTCGATATTTGACATGAAGTCTTAACCTTTCTTAACACATAGTACACATTGTCACACATATCCTCGAAGGGCAAGATGACATGATAAGCATTTAGTACAATAATTGATAATATATCATTTAGCACACACATTTGGGATAGTCAATTCAAGTATGATCAATTTGGAGACATACACCAATTTCACGAACACCAGGGGTTTCGATTCAAAGGAAAAGGAGATTTAGCCATACATACCTCAATTGAGCCCCTTAAAACTCTACGATGTTCCGGAATGTTTGCAACTTATATCTATTTTATCCATGTAGCACAATTGAACCCATAATTAGGAAAACGATCATAGTCCTAGTTCATTTGAGCATTCTATCAAAGACTATGTGTTTATTATGGTTTCATGGCCCTTTTTATGAAAGATTACACCAAACCATTCCCCATTTGTTTCTATATTTGATTTACAACTCCCCCACATACCTTAGGAACACATGCATGCAAGGTAATCACCCTCACCCGAGTACCAACGTAACATAACTTTCTTGTCGTACTAGCATGGGTAAATATGTCTGTTACACCCCATATTTTTGTACGTGAACATACGCTTAAATAAATTGAAGAAAGCTCGAAAATGAGAAGTTACATCCCGCATTTTGGTACGTTAAAGTTTCATCGTAAGTTAATCGACGGAAGCTCGGGAATGAGATTATTTTGGAATTATAAGTATTATGCTATTTCAAACAAGTGATAAGTAAGTTCATGAAGGTGGGAGGGTAAGCCCAACAATGAAAATGAGTTATCGTCGAAGTTTGATATTTTGTGAAAAAAATACGGTCTGATCTATAATATACCGTATTTATGGACTAATGTCATACAAGATACCACATGTACATGATAGCAAGGTGTATAAGGTATGTTATAAGTGAGTAGTATTTTGAGTAATTTGAGATAATTTTTAATTATGTGGGTAATTGGTTAATTATTGGACTAGTGGGGGATTAACAAAGTTGATTAAGGTCTAAAGGGTGATTATTGGGATAGGATTATGGCACCAGGTGGCGGCCCATGAAGTGGATAACAAATCCAATAAATTACTCATATAATATTTAGCAAGGTGTCACATTTAGTGTCTTAGTCATCCCCTAAGTGGGCCACACCCACTAAAGGCTTTTTACAATTAGTAAGATGTTACATGCCATCTTACTATGAGCTTCTAAAGGATTCAACGTGATTCTTCAATAATGTGTGCCTTAAAATCCATATGATTCTCTTTGATACAAGAAACCAATTCCCTACATCATTAAAGAGAAATGACAACTTTTACTTAGTGATGGATGATGGAATTCTCTAAAGCGATTCTTATGAATCCCTACAAGGTCCAACCTGAAATGCAAATTCAAAGAAAGCCCGGTACAATCTTTCTCAAGAATATCATACGGATTCTTCCCTACTTCGATCTGATGTTACGTGTTTTATCGCAATTGACGTGTGTTGGAAGGATTGTTATGATCTATACAACACAGACGAAATGAGCAAATGCACAATTCCATAAATGACTATATTCATAGAAATACTAGAGATGATTATCTTCTTGATTCCCCATGTGTCATATTATTCTATTATCAGTTCATGGGTCTTAGAAAATATGTAATTTTATAAAGTTTATTTCATGATGTTAATCAAAGGCATAATGGTCTTATGACACTCCGAAAGATTTTATTAACGTACTTCTCATGCATTGCATTCATTTACATTGACCCTTGACCATATAGAATTATATACCTGTATATATGTATATGAGATAGGGGAAAAGGTTACGACATTATATACGCACCACCACTTGATCAGCTGGTATACGTTGATGATTTGCCCACAGTGGCCGAATTGATATGATGGGATGCCCTCAGAAGCTTGATGATGTTATGAACGCATATACCTATGGATGGTATGACATTTATACGCATATGCATGAAATTATAAAAATAAAATGATTCAATGGGCTACGCAGACGTATATGTCGAGTCTTTTACTCCTTGTTTCTCTCATGTCTATTATTTACTAATTTTCATTCCTTACATACTCGGTATATTATTTTTACTAACATCCCTGTTTCCTGGGGACACTGCGTTTCATGCCCCCATGTCTCGATAGACAGGTCGAGAGTCCTCCAAGTAGGTGATCAACTCAGTGGAAGATGTTGGTGCACTCCATTTGCTCTGGAATTTCTTGCTTGGTCAGTATGATTTAGATTGTATTGTTTGGTATAGCGGGACTCTTTCCTGACCTTTATGACAATTATGTACCCTTAGAGCTTGTCAACATATTTCATGTACGTAAAAGATTATATGGCCTCGTCCGCGTATGTTTTGTGTACGAGTGGTTATTTTTGTCTTAGAGGCCCATATGTATTATGTATAAGTTGGTATTACATGTTGTATTCGACCTATTTCACGACAGCCTCTCCGGCTCAGTTATCTATGATAGTATGATACGAAAAGATACATTATGTTGGTACTCGTTTGAGTAAGGTACCGGGTGCCCGTCGTGATAAAAGTGGTATCAAAGTAGTTTTGTACTAGGGAGTCTATAAGTCGTGTCTAGTAGAGTCTTGTTTATGGGTGTGTTGTGCACCACCCTTATAAGCAGGAGGCTACAGGGCATTTAGGACTGTCACTCTTTCTTCTTACTTTAGATCGTGTGGAATAGCTCAATTGTAAGAACTCAATTTCCTAAACTCTATCTTATTAATAATACGATGATGCCTGCATCTAGAAAGATGGATGGTAAGAGATTGAGTGTGACTTTGGAAGAGTTGAGTCTGGGGAACTCGATTTTTCATCATGCTTACGATGAGTAAATGTAAGGTCTTTAGTATATCATGTGCGTACTAAGATATGTAAGCCACTTGATATGGATCACTAAAGCAATAATATCTATCCAATATTACAGTGAAAAAAGGAATAGAAGATTGAGAAGATAGATACAAGCTTCAACAAGTAAGAGAAGCAAGGTGAGAAGGTACGAGGCGCCCGGTTAGTGTCATTATTTATCATTCAGGAAGAGAGATATAAGCATTATGAGTTACCTTCAACAGTAACTATGGTATGTACAATTTTCCACACCCATCTCAATTATGCTCTATGGCAGCTGACAAATATAGTTTAAGAGAATGATGGGATATCAGGATCATGCTAGGGTTAGGGTAATCCAAAATGGTGAATGGATTGTTTGTGTTATTTGACATTTCCAAAGGATATTGCAAATGTGTTACTAGATGTCCTTGTGAGACACCCAGGTGGTGCACTCTAAAATAAAAAAACTAGATATGAGTACGACAAAGATAGGCACTAGAAGCCTAGAAAGGATAAATATTACATTAGTGTGGCTCCCGTCCCTAGTAGAGAGATAATGTTAGGCAAGCCGAAGATCCACTAGATGGAGAGAGGGGAACTAGAAGTAAAAGAATGTCTTGTTCGAATTTTCCGAATAAATTGATAGGTGTAAATGTTACCAGGGAAATAAGAAGAAAGTTAATGAAGCATTATGAGTAAGATGTGATACATGGATGACAACGGTAGATCAAAATGATGAAAGTATTAGAGAGTCTATAGTCAAGTGAAGGAGAAGATAGAAGGTGACAGGCCTTGAGACAGCAAAAGAGTATAGGCCATAGAGTCATATCCTCATTTCGAGAAATAAGTTTGTGACTCCAACGTGACTACCAGAAGGAATAGTTAGACCGCGGAGTAATAGAAATCAGTATGGGCTGGTGAAGAAGATAGACCAAACATGAATTAGAGACTGAGTAATAGTCGGGATCATATGAATTTCAGATTTTATACCGGCGATGATAGAATGGAAGGCAGAAGATTAACCTTTAAAGGGAATTTAGAAATACGTTTCCCTAAAGCAAGCAACGCGAGCAAAATTAAGCCAAGGGACTATGTGTGCCAGTTACACTAGGTGTCACTCTCGTGAGTAAATAATTTTTTTATCCTTGGTACATAAGGATTTTTACAAAGAAAGTAAGGCTCAGCTATGATGTGTAAAGACGCCATGGGTAAAGAGGTAAAAGAACAGTAGGAAGATCATCGTAGCACTAAAACTTAATACTGCCCTAAAGGGGAATACATAGTGATGTGGCGTTGCGTAAGAACTAAGTGGTTCTAGCGATTATGGAATGGCAAAGGAAGAATGTGATAAAAATGAAAAAGGGATGAGACTGCAATTATCCAAATCCTAAAGATATGCCACAGTTCCAGAACATTATGCAAACACGACGTCAAAAAAAGGAACTGAGGATTCCTGCCCAGGATGTTATGGATAAATAAGGAGCTATTATGAGAGGTAAGTTAAGACAAGGAAATAACCCAAGAAAGATTATGCAAAATATTGATACGAGAATTGGCCAACGAGTAGTTAGTAGGTTATCCCGGAAGAGCCTAGTCATGGCTAGACAAGAAGTTACAGACAAATTAGGAGATCATGCAATATAAATATAGTGGACCCCAACATGGGAATTCAGTCTCGCAGATACGATATCGTGACCTTTGAGAAATATTCAGATAAGAGTTTAGGTAATTAAAGGTACTGTATGAGTATTACTGGTATAAAAGAGAATGACACTTGGAATACAAACTAAATGTTAGTTCAGAAGCAACCCTACAATAATAATGGCATGGAATTAAGTAATTACGGGTAATGATAGGTGGGGAAGAACATCAAAAGTTTCTTCGAGTATTCGATGTAATAAGCCGCAACTTTACAAGAGTCAGAGGGTCCTTAAGTACTGCAATAAAATACTAGTTGAGGAAATAAGGACGAAAGCTTCAACCTAAGCACAATGATATAAAGAGGAAATGATCTTGTAATAATAGTCTCACAATAACATCGTATGCACTCCATAAGAAAGTGGAACCTATCGTGGCTAATGGACGGGAAGAAGAAAAAAGGTCAAAAGGAGATATTCAAGATCATATGGGTTGTATGGAATTCCAATATGTGTGGGCATTGAGATAAGCCATGTATTCATGCAACAAGTGGCAGAAAGACCAGGAAAAGAAATTGCGTACGTTTAAAGAAAGTTGAGAAGGAGCGAAAGGAATTATTCGATCAATGATTTAGAGTTAGTTGCGATATAAACGTGCTGAAGAGTTTGAAGTATTATCCATGCAACATATATGTTGAAATTCATAAATCCGTAGAAGACTCTATTTAAGTTAAAAGAAAGAATTGAGTCCAGGTCATAAACAAAGGATTGAATTGTTAGAAGATTGTATCCTGGATATTCCATAGCGTCCATGAAAGGCTAAAGTAATACCATGAACCGCAGATTGGAAGATAGCTTAAGCCTACATAAAGGTTGAGAATAGGGAAAAGAAAGCTAAAGAGTTACATCAACTAAGTAAATCAAGAATCTGACTAGTGGACCCAAAAAATTATAGACCTCGTGATTGATAACATTGCAGGATCACTCTTAACATCATAGGCACAAGAGAGATATTACAGTAGCCATATCTTATAACGGCTCTATGATAAAGCCAGTTAAAAGAGTATCAGCCGTATAAGAAGTCAGTATGAAGCTCTCACCGGACTGTGTATGCACCAGAGGTGCAAGTGTTATAATAAGAGCTTCAAGTTATGGATGTGAATTATACCTATGCGGGAGGGAGGTCATGAAAAATATAGAATACGTGTTGCCAGATTTTAAGATAAGTAAGGTAAAGGTGAACAACATACAAGATACTGAAAAATAGAACGTTGTGAATAGTCCATACTTCGAACAAAATGTTAGAAGCGATGGGATTCAATATCCAGGAATACAGTGGCATCATAGTAGCATATCTTCTAGTCGATGATTTCTAGGTATGGAGAAGTCCAATTAAGAGATTAAAGAAGAGTTAGAGACGATATGATGTCTCGCTTGATGTTCCACAATAACACACATAAATCTATAGTGCAGGCAAATTTAATGAAGTTTGCGGGTAATATAAATAGATATGTGTAGGTCGTAAGTTAAAGAGACAATGTTTTAGGAATACATGAGTAAGAATAAGGAAAGGCAAGTGATAAGGTGACGAGAATGGATGAGTCGTTGGGATTAAGCCCATGAAAACAAGAGAGTTAATGGTTTCTCTAAGTTGTAGACAACTTAGTATAGCCTGAATAAACTCAAAGAAGTCTAACACTAGCAGCATTCAGAAGAAAGGGAATGTTGCCCTACCGTACAATGAGGATGTCATTGTGATCGATAAAGGATAACAATTGGGACTTCGATTGAGTAATTATTTGAAGAGGATTTCATGAATTGTACAGGATTAAAATGCCGACGTAAGGTGAATCACATTGGGATGCTGTGAAATACAGTTATGGAAGTATAGTATCGCCCCTAGATGGATCGGTCTAATTACTCCAGATGTCCCCGATGACACGTGGGCCCTAGCCACACTGTTACATAAGAAGTCAAGCTATCGGTATTAAAGTGAATCAACCATGTATGGATAAAAGTTACAAAGTATGAGATGAGATTAAACCATCATTGTTAAGATGAATAATGTTGAAGAAGCATTAAAGGACTTAGATTTATACATATAGGATAAGCAACGAGAATAACCTGGAGTTTCATAGAAGACCTCAGTAACGATAAATCGAAGTAAGAACTATCGTATAGTATGGCCTATTTAGATGTACTAAAGCTAATGACGCCCAAAGGGACAACTTGACATAATTTTGTATATATTCACAAAGTGAAGCCTTTAGATCGGCTAAAAGTTGCAGGAAAGAGAAGAGAAGAGTCGCATAGGCGCACATACAAAGTTAGAGTTGTACAGGCTGCATGATAGAAGGTAGCAACAGTTACGAGATTAGAAGGAGTCTGACTACAAGTCGTGGTGTGAGAAAGAGGCTTAAAGTGGGGAATACCCTGGCCTTTAGGAATCATTCACAGAACAATCTCCTAGATGGAAAGAGGAGTACTAAAGTATTCGCAAGAGCTATGGGTTATGAGAATGATAAGTATTCACATATGAAACTATGGAGTGTAACAGTGTGGTCCGCGAAACAGTTATGCGGACCCATAATTTGCCACAGAATTGACCTCAAAATTGACCAAAAAGGATACTACATTCTGCGGCTATTATGTGGCCCGCAAAGTTATTATGCGGCCGCATAATGGGCCGCGGAAATGCCTACTTCTGCAAAAATATTTCCTTCAACTCCCAGCGCACTATTAACCTCTACACCTACACCGAAATCGAGGTTTTTACGAAAACCTTTATGGGGATATACAACAAAGTACGCTTATAAGTAACCTCACTAACTCTCTTTCCAACACATCGAATGGTCCAATAAATCTCGTACTCAACTTGTCATTTTTACGAAACCTCATTACGCCCTTCTTGGATGAAACTTTAAAAAGTACCTTCTCACCCTCCATAAATAACACATCATGAATTTTCTTGCCTGCATAACTCTTTTGCCAACTCTAAGTTGCTCGAATTCCTTCTTGAGTCAACTTCAGTCTCTCCAAAGAATCACAAACTAAATACTAGACTGATAATTCTTATTATAAGCAAACTCCGCCAAAGGTAAGAACTGATCTCATTGGGCTCTAAAGTGAATGATAAAAGCTTGCAACATGTCCTCAAGGATCCGGATATTTTATTTAGACTGATCATCCATATGTGGGTGAAATGATGTGCTACTCCACCTGTGTACCCAACTCCTTCTAAAAAATTCACCAAAACTGAGATGTGAACTGAGTTAAATAGTATGAAATTATAGAAAGAAGAATGTAATGTTAATGAACTACCTCTCGGATGTAAATCTAAGCCAACTTCTTCGAAGTATAAGTAGTCAATACGTGTATGAAGTGTGAGAACTTGGTCAACCTATTCATAGTGACCCAAATAGCGTCAAATTTACTCAAGGTATATGGTAATCCTACCACAAAGGAATAGTGATATGCTCTCATGTCCATTCCGGTATACCCAAATTCTGTGTCAAAACACCTAGTTTTTTATGTTCATACTTAACTTGCTACAATTCAAACACAGTGAAACATGAATAATAATGTCCTTTTTCATCCACTGCCACAAGTAGTTCTATTTCAATCACCATACATCTTCTTAGCACCTGGATGAATTGTGTATTGTTAATTTTGAGCCTCTTGAAGTATCAACTCCCTCAAACCATCAAAATATTAATACAAAGCCAACCCTGAAGTCGTATGGCACCACCATCTTCAATAACCACCTTCTTAGAACCACATCTCTACACAATTTCCTTAAGCACTGACAAATGGGGATCATCATACTAGTGAGCCTTAGTGTGTTCAAGCAAGGAATAAGATGTAGTAATACAAGCAAGAACTCTACTAGGCTAAAAAATATCCAATCTCACAAATCTATTGGCCAAGGCTTGAACATCCATACCCAAATCCCTCTACTTATATAGAATGAATGCCAAACTACGCCTACTCTCTGCTATCTACTCAAAGCATCGGATACTACATTCGCCTTACCTGGATGTTACAAGATAGTGATATCATAATCCTTAAGCAACTCAAGCGACCATTGTGCATCACATGTAACTCTTTCCACTTGAACAAGTGCTAAAGATTGCGTGACCATGAGTGCATCTCATATGGCACACCATAAAAGTAATTCCTCATAATCATAAGTGCATGAACAATCACCTCCAATTCCACATCGTGAATTGTAAAATTCTTCTCACGGGGCTTCAAGTGTCGTTATTCATAAGAAATCATTCTTCCTTTCTACATCAACACCGCACCAAGACTAATGTGAGAAGTACCATAGTTCACCGTGTATGGCCCTGAACCTATAGGCATCAAGAATACTATGCTTTACTCAAAGCGTCATTGAGCTTCCGGGAGTTCTCCTCACATTCATTGGACCATTAAAATGGAACAACTTTCCGAGTCAACTTAGTCAATGGGGTTTAAAAGGAAGATAACCCCTTAACAAACCAGTCATAGCTAAAGTCACAGTCTTGGCATGATAATCCAAGATAACATGATAAGAAGATAACCAATCCGTGAAAAAAATCATCTCAAAATCCACCATGTCCAACAATGAGAGATCAACCATCATGTCACACACATATTAATAGTAACTACACAAGGCCGATAAATTCGATCCACCACAATAGAATATCCAATAGGCATAGACACATAAACACGAATATCTAAAGAATCAACAGACATACTGAAATAGAATACAAAATAAGATGACATATATGAATAATTAGAACCTGTATCAATTAATATTAAGGAATATATGTGATAGAGTAAAACAATACCTGTAATGATTACATCGGATGCCACCACCTTAGGTCTAACTAGAAAAGCAGAAAAATGAGTCTGACCTCTAGGACGACCTCTTAGTGACTGAGCTCTGCCTATAGCTAGCTGGAATCCACCTCTAACTAGCTGAGTAGGTGGTGTGTTAGGTGGGGCTGGAATCAGAGCCAAAATACTATTAAGATATATACTACTCCAAAGTCTTGGGCAATTTCTTCTTAGGTGCCTTAAATCTCCACACTCAAAGCAAGTATTCTACCGGCATGGATGCCAAGACTGGATCTGACCTTGATGACCAAAATAACAACGATATATAAATAAGCTTAAGGTGCATTGTAGGATGCCTACCCTGAATGAGCATTAGGAGAACCATGATTGTTTGGAGTATAATGAGAAATCTGAAGTGCTAAGTGAATTGTCCTATTAGAGAAGCCTCAACCAAAATTAATCTTTTCTATAGACAAGGCACTGCTAAATCCTCTTGAATAACAAGATCTCTTATTCTTCATCGCCTCTCTCCCCTAAACATGGATGCGCTTAATCCTTCGTGCTATCTATAGTGTACGCTGGAAAGGAGTCTCGGTCTCTATCTCTGTAGCCATACTAGGATTAAATCCAAAATTAAGCCCCTATATGAACCTCTTCACCTTATTAGTCTCAAAGGGAATCAATAAAACCTAATAAAAAGACAATTCCACAAACATCGTCTCACACTAATTGACTAACATGCCATTGTGTTGTATGTTCTCAAACTGACTATGCAACTTATCTCTATTGGTGAGTTGACTAGGAAGTGAGTATATACTGAATCTAAGTGAGAGAAAGTAACCTTGTTGACCTGCCTAGCTCTTAAATTTGCCACCACCTCTTGGCAGGGCTCTTAAGTGAAAAGTAGTGAAATCAACTCCATTAGACTCCATAATGCCGAAATTGTGCAAAATCTCATGACACTTATCCAAGAAACCATGGGCATTAGTTGTGGGATCACCATTAAAACAACTTATAGAATCAATCCATCCTCTTCTACTCATTAATATACATAGCATGACTAACCTTTGGCCTGGTTGCAACAATCAGCCGAACTACACAAATAGGTGGAACAACTGAAACTCCCAAAGCCTGAAACATAGCAGTGGCCTTCTATAAAGTGTGTGTAGGGTGGGTATATTCTTCCCCTCCATCCTAAGAAGTAGTTGGACCATAGGAACCATCTTTGGCTTATATAAAACTGTCGAAGTAACTCAGAATCTGGACCACGGTATCCTAAAGCACTGGAGTAAGAATGAAACCCTAGGTACCTGAGCTAGTTCCGGTAGAACAACCTGATATGGAACTTGGTCCTCCTCTAGATCTATAGGTGGCTCCTAAAAATTGGCCCTAGTACGAGTGAGTAGCTGCAAGTGCTCCATTCTAGGTACTACTCAACATGCCTTGGTCTAGTTTCCAGCCCTACCTCTACCCCCAGCTCTACCTCTAGTAGTAGCTACAACCTGAGGCACTAGCTTGTCCTCACTAGCTGCGAGGACACCATGCTCAGGGTTACATATTGTTTATTTGGTCGTAGTTATATTGTTTCCCTACTTGATCTATGATTTAGTGGCTATTGGCTCATTTTTCCCATGTATGGTATCATGATAGAACTTAAGAATCTTAATAATCACGTTGAAATCTTGTGAAAAGGTTAAATACATGTTTATACATGTCCTTCTCTTATTCATTTAAATATTCATATTATTTGCTATTATGACATGGTGTGTCTTTATCGTATCACCTCCTATGGATATACATGCTTTGGAAAGTTGAGGATTCTGACACTAAGGACATTGTGAACGTGTATTGATTATTGGTTATTGATGGTAATATGATTCGATCGGGTTGTAAGCTGCAACAAAGCTTTGATATGGATTCGTCCCTCCGGAGTCAGGTGATTACCCATGTTACTCTGGGCCTTGTCAGGGCAGACGCCCAAAAGATAGAGGTATGTGACATTGAATTCTATCTCTTTTGCTCGAAAAGCATGCCTTTCCAATTTTACTGTGCCTTTAACTCTATACCGACTTGACGATACCATGCCTTATCCTCATGATCTATTTTCTTTCACTTGCTTATTGAACTATCAGTAGGTTTCAGTGTCGACCCTTCCGTACTTCTTCTTCGAGAGTATACTTGATACTTACTACGTACTGTAGTTTTGTCCTCATGCTACTCTTTGGCACATTTTGTGCATATTATGAGGCAGGTACTAGTGGTACTGTCATGACCCAAAATCCCAACCAAAGGGTTGCGATAAAGCCTAAAACCTCTTTCTAGGCAAGTCAAATAATAAAGAGTATAAAGGCAATACTAAACGTAAAATATCATTATATATTAAACAAAAGACTAAATTCGGAATAAGTATATCATGTCAATAACCAACAACCATCTATAACCGCCGAGAAACTGGAGCCACCAAGTACATGCGTCTATGCAAAACAATAAACTGCTTGAAGAAAAATATATAGTAATAGGACTATGAGATATCTTACTCCAAGGTTTGCGAAAGAGAGTGCAACACTACCTCGGGTCTGCACAATCAACATGCTAGTTCGTCCTCTTGGTACCACTTGGATCGATACGAAAATTATCACAAGCTATTCAATATTGTAGTATGAGTATAGTTGACCGATGTACTTCATAAGTGCCGAACCTAACCTCGAGATGTTAGTGAAGAGGATAAGATATGACATCTATATATAAACTTATGATGTTGAGTAACGAGAAAAAAAATGAGAAATATCATAATAGGATGACAAGTAAAATAGTAATATGAAAAGATAAATAACAAGAGAGAGATAACAAGTATTAAAAAAAGAAGATGTACAACGAGAAAATAGTTAAAGAAATGACTAAGGTAACAATAGTTTATGCTTCCACGAGCAAATCCAAACAAGACTTTCAAAGATTACGATGAAACAACATAGCCAAGTCTTCAATCTATATAGTAAATTAAGGAACAAGAGATATCAATCGAATGGCACGTCATCACCCTTTATGCTTGGATATCAAAAGAATAGCACGACATCACCCTTTGTGCTTTTACTCTCATTCTCACAAGCGCGGAAACACACTCATTTTGTTCACTCTTCCTCACCTAGCATAAACATGTAAAGCAGTATCAAGCAAAATAGGAAGCACGAAAATTATCAAGGGAATTATTGAACACAATTTTCCATATATGAAATAATCATCACTTTACACCAAGCTTGTCACGGCTGCTAAAACGAGTAAAATTAGTCAAAGAGTCTTACAACCTGGTTTAAGCATGAAAGACATGATATATGAAGCAGCAAAGTAAAAATAGCTCGTTCTACTTGCATGCTCAATCCATAGCAAACCCATATAAACTTGTCACCTTTCCTATACGCTGCTCCCATATAGCACAAAGAAATTAGACACAACTACACCTAAATTCATACAAAGCAAGGTTAACCAAAATGCTTACCTCTTTCTGGCATGAATAAACCCTCCAACACCGCCTTCCTTTATCACAACTCTCCAAGCCACTTGAATCTAGTGTATTAATGTTAATATAAGTCATCAAAATCTTTACAATTTACCCTCGTATAAAAAAGGTTCAATCTTTAACATATTTGGAAAAGTCAACTAAAATTAACTCAAGCCCACATAGTGAAAATTAAAAATTAAGATCAATTTTCGTTTACCCATTCTCTCCCAAGTCCATATATGTAGCTTATACCACAATTGAACCTCAAATCGAGGTCCATAACCCAAAAATGAGCCTCGTAGGTTTTTATCCAAAATCCCAATTTTATACTCTTTAAAGTACAAGATTTAGGGATAGAAATTATGGGTATTCATGAAAATAAATCAAAACTAATTAAAAATTATTAAGCAATGAATTTGGGATGAAATCTCTTCAATAATCTCCTCAATCCATGATCTAGCCTCGTAGGTTTTTATCCAAAATCCCAATTTTATACTCTTTAAAGTACAAGATTTAGGGATAAAAATCTTTGGGTATTCATGAAAATAAATCAAAACTAATTAAAAATTATTAAGTAATGAACTTGGGATGAAATCTCTTCAATAATCTCCTCAACCCATGATCTAGGTCTCAAAAATGGTAAAAATTGATAAATCAGGCGCTCTTCACGTTCGCGAATAACACTGGCCAACTGCTCCACGTGCTCGTGAAGGCTTTATATAATTTTCAAAGTCATTACCCCCAAGCCTCTGTGTTCACGATTCAAGGGTCACGTTCGTGATGAAGAACCATCTACCAGCCGTCGAGATCCCATGCCTACTCGATCGTGTGAGGGCTGCCATGTCACGAAAGATAATTCCCCCATGTCCTTGCATTTCGCAAGCTTCCCCCGGTGTTCACATAGAGTAAGTTACCCCTTCCTCAATTTCCCCTTTGCGAGCACGAGACCAGCTACGCGTTCGCGATGCACAAAGTACCCGCAATATAGTAACTACGTTAAAATATGCAAAAGAGGCCGAAAACCATCCCGAAACACATTTGAGCCCCTCGGGCCTCATTTCAAACATTCACACAAATATGTAACCTCATACGAACTCACTTGTAATTTCAAAATACCAAAGTAACATCAAAAATCAGGAATCACACCTCTAAACAAAAAAGTTTCAAAGTTCATAAATTCGAATTCAACTTTTCACAACAAGCATCAAAATGGCCTCGGTTCCCCCAGGACACTGACCAGTCATGTCTACAAGTCTAAAGTCATCAAACAATCCTATCAAAATCAAAATATCGATCTCAGGTCGTTTACCAAGCTTGTTGACCATGGTCAACTATAACAACTTTTAAGTTCAAAAATTAAGTTTACTTTGAAAATCACACTTAAACTATTCATAAATAAAAACAGACAATTCACGTAAGTCATAAATTATCACGTTAAGCTATTCAAGGTCTAAATGTATGAAACAAAAAGGTAGATCTCAAAACGAGCTATCGAATCATTACATTCTCCACCTATTAAAGAAATATTTTTTCCTTGAATAAGCATAAAAATTTACATGAACTGGCAAAAAAGACGTGGATATCTACTCCTCATATCGGACTCGAACTCTCAAGTAGCCTCCTCAGTTAGATGGCCTTTGCAGCCCATATTCACAGAAGAAATATCATTAGATCTCAACTTTCGAACATGCCAAACTTGAATTGCTAACGACAACCTCATAAGTCAATTTCTCATCAATATGCACTTTGTCAAAGTACAATACATTTGACATGTCTTCATGATATTTTTGAAGAATAAAGACAAGAAATACCATATGTACCCCTGCTAGGGTATGAGGTAATTAACGCATATAAGCAATCTTCCCAACTCTCTCTATATCTCAAATGGTCCAACAAATCTTGGCTAAACTTTCCCTTCTTCCCAAATTGGATCATGATGTTCATATGAGACTTTTTAAAGGTACCTTCTCACTCTCCATGAAAGCCACACCATGGTCCCGCTCTACGCTGTACGAAGTAGATTACGAATCAATTTCACATTCTCCAAACCATCACGAAGCAAATACATACCCAACATCGTAGCCTCTCAAAGGATCATACTAACTAATAGGAGAGATGCACTACCTACCATATAAAGCCTCATATAATGCCATATGAATTTTAGACTGGTAGTTCTTGTTATAAGCAAACTCCACCAATTGTAGAAATAGGTCCCACTGGCCTTCAAAATAAATGACTCATGCCCTCAATATATCTTCAAGGATATGGATAGTCCCTTAGATTGGAAAACTGTTTGAAAAATGTAGTGTTGAGCTCCACCTGCATTCCCAACTCATGCTGAATAACGCTCCAAAAGTGTAAAGTGAACCGCGTGCCATGATCAGAAATGATATAAATGGGCACACCATGCAACCGAAAGATCATTGTGATGTAGACCTGAGCCAACCTATGCGATATATATAAAGTCGTCACTAGAATGAAATGTGCGGACTCAGTCAATCTTTTTACAATGACCCAAACAACATCAAACTTCTTCAAATTCTGTGGTAAACATTCCACAAAGTCCATAATAATGCGCTCATACTTCACCTCCTCCATCACAAATCTTTCAGTCAAGACGCCTGGTTTATGATGTTCCTACTTCACCTGCCAGAAATTCAAGTATAGGGAGACTTTCCCAACGCTGTCTTCCTTCATCTTCCGCCACCAATAATAGTGTTTCATGTCATGATAAATCTTCGTGACACCTAGATGAATAGAATATCGCAATCTATGAGCCTACTCAGGAATCAACTCTATCATTCCATCGTCATTCGAAACACAAATTCACCCCTGAAGACGGATAACACCATCATATCCAATCAAAACCTTTTCAGCACTAGCCCACTGCACCGTGTCTATCAACACCAACAACTGAGGATCACAAAATAAGGGAGCCTTGACGCTCTCTAACAAATGACTTAAGAACAACACAAGCAAGAACCCTACTACACTCAAAAATATCCAATCTCATGAATCTGTTAGCCAAGGTCTGAGCATCCATAGCCAATGGCCTCTCCACAATTGGTATAAACTCCAAACTACCCATACTCGTCGCCTTCATACTCAAGATGTCAGCCACAAAATTAGCGTTCCCCAAATAAAGTGATATCTTAGTCTTTCAATAACTCTAACCATATCCGCTACCTTAAATTCAAATCCTTTTTCTTGGAAAAATGTTGGAGACTCCGGTCATCAGTGTAGACCTTACATGACATGCCACATAAGTAGTGCCTCCAAATCTTGAGCGTGTGCCAAATAGGTGACAACTCCATATCATCCACGGGATACTTCTGGACATTGATTTTCAACTTACAAGATGCGTACACAATCACCCTACCATCCTACATGAATATGGTGCGAAGTCTAATACACGAAGTATCATAACACACTTTAATATAATGCCCCAAACTTGTGGGAAACACCAGCACCAGGGATGTAGTCAAAGTAGTCTTGAGCTTCTAAATGCTCTCCTGAAAATCATCAGACCATTTGAAAAAGATGCCTTTTTTGAGTCAACATAGTAAATGGGGCTGCAATAGATTAAAACCCTCTATAAAGCAGCGATAGTATCTTGCCAAACCCAAGAACCTTTGGATCTGTACATCCGAAGTGGGTATATTAGTCCATTTTAGAACTACCTTAATCTTCTAAGGATAAATCTTGATACCATCACAAGACACAATGGGACCCGAGATGAAACTAAGCCCAACCAGAACTCACACTTTGAAAACATGGCATAAAGATGTCGATCCTTCAAAGTATAAAGTACAATCCGCAGGTTATTCTCATTCTCCTCTCTACTAAGACAGAAAAGAAGAATTTCATCAAATCAAGAATTACAAAGGAGTCCAAGTATGGATTGAACACTCTGTTCATCAAATCCATGAAAATTGTCAGGGAATTATTCAACACAAATGACATCACCAATTACTCATAATGACACTAACGAATCCTAATAGCTCTCTTAGGGACATCTAATGCCCTAATCTTCACCTGATGATAGCCAGATTTGATCAAACAAATCATCTGTTATAAGCAATGAATATTTTGTCCTGATGGTAACATTGTTCAACTATAGATACTCAATGCGCATCCTCATAGATCAGTCTTTCTTATTTACAAACAACACCAGCATAACCCGAGGCAAACAATCGGTCTAATAGAACCCCTAAACAAATCCTGCAATTCCTTTTTTCAGTTCCTTCAACTCAACTGGAGTCATATGTTAGGGTGGAATAGAAATAGGCTAAGTGCCCGAATCTAAGTCAGTGTAAAAGGAAATATCCTTATTCGGTGGCATGCCCGATAAATTTATAGACAACACCTTTGGGAATACTCTCACAACCAGAACTTAATGCATAGAACAAACCTCTGCATTAGAATCCTGAATGTGAGCCAAATATGCAAAACATCCCTTCTCAACTATATGCTATGCCCTAAATAATGAAATCATGCTACTCGTGGAATGACCAACGGCCCTCCCAACTCTAGTTTAGGCAACACCATCATAGCTATAATCATAGTCTTGGTGTGACAATCCATGATAACATGATACCGGGAATACTAATCCATTCCAAGGGTAACCTCGAAGTCTGCCATATCCATAACAAAAGATCAACTATAGTATCAAAATCAACATGATGGCTCTCTATCAGAGGTTCACTAAATGCTAGCTACTCGGAACGAGGTCCACAAGCACTATGACTTCCTGATGTACTATGTGTAATCTGGAGTGCTTACTAGAACAGTGATGGTAGGCTATCATCTTGTGTTATAGTCGTTTATTGCACTTTAATTGAGTTTGAGCTTTAACCGCTAGTGTTTTGCACTAATTGTGTGTTTTACTGCCTTATATAAGTGATTCTGAGCAATGTAGATATTTCGAAATGAATTCGAGTCATTTGGATCTTTGAAGACTGAGTAAAATACAAAGTGATTAAGCTAGGATTGCGTTAATATGTTGAAAACCACGTCAGGATATCAATAAGTCATGAAAAAACGTACTATAAGGAAACAACACTTGCGCGGTGTGTGGTGCGCCGCATCGATACATTTTCCTGCTCCATGATAGATTTTAACTCTCTAGATTGCCTCAATAATTCCCCGCATGGTGCGTCTCCCCATACAGCGCGCATGTGCAAATTGTACAGAGTACTTGTCCTATTTCGCAAAGGTGTTTTTATCTAGGCCCAACCCGACTTGGTATATATACATGGAAAAACATTATTTTATAGACTTTTGACACATCTAAGACCTAAGGAGGCTAAGGAGGAATTATAGAAGCAAAAGCACAGGTATTAGTCATTCAATCATCACTCAAGACAAGAGTTTGGATCGTTTTATGTCTTTCTTTACTTTAAACATAGTTGTGATGAATTACTCCATTTCAGGAGTAGCTGTCACGACTCCAAATCTCTACTGGTCGTGATGGCGCCTATCGTGATACTAGGCTAGCCAATTTACTGAAATAATACAATGATTTTCCATTTACTACATAAAATATCCAATTTTTCATAATGATTTTGTTTCTTAAGCCTTTCAAAATAATAAAAAATGATTAGAACATCTAAACACAGTCCCAACATCCGGAGACAACCGTCATGAGCATCTAAAAGATGATACATTCTAATACAAATCCTCTACTACAGCAAGTCTAGGAAGTAATGTAAAAATGATAGAATATGAAGGAGAAGGAGAAGGACAAAGAGTAGGGTTACGGACGCCGAGTAACTACCTCACAATCTCCGAACAATGCTCCAAATGGGGTAGCTTAACTATCGCTCTGCCCCGGTACATGAATCTGTACACAAGGTGCAGGGAGTAACGTGAGTACGCCAACTCAGTAAGTAACCAAAGTATCTAAAAACATAAGTATAGTGACGAGCATGTATAAATCATGTAAATCCATATAATAAGTGACTGTGGAAATAAGCAAATCAAGTCAGGAATTTACATTTCCGAGTATTTCATAAAACTCCAGTTCCATTTTAAAAAATCTCGTATAAAAACATTTATCCAACATTTATCACCAGAGGCTCAGTGTAAAGAAGAATGAAAACAGTAGTTTCATAAAATATAAGCCCCTCGGGAACAATATCACTCACAATAAAGCCTCTCGGACAAACCTCTCAGTCACTCATGACTCTACCCTCCTAAGTCAATGCTCACACTCAGCACTCTCACTTATCACTTACCATATAACAACTGATGCGGCGTGCAGCCTGCTCCAATACGTATATATATATCACTTACCATATATTGTTGTGGCGTGCAGTCCGATCCATATATAATGTATATTGTTGCGGCCCCGATCCATATAACTTACGCTGCGGCATGCAGCCCGATCCATATAAGATAGGCTTCAGTGTGCAGCCCGATCCAATATAATAGTCGACTGTGCTCACTGGGGGTGTACAGACTCCTGGAGGGGCTCCTTCAGCCCAAGTGCTATATTGTTGCGGCGTGCTACCCAACTCATACATAAGGTATATTGTTGCGGTGTGCAGCCCGATCCACATATAATGCATATATATTGTTGTGGCGTGCAGTCCGATCCAACATAATATATATATCATAAATATTTTTGCGGCGTGCAGCCTGATCCATAACTAACCTCTCATACTCAGCTCTCGGCCTCATTACATATGTATTCATAACTATCCTCACATACTCGGCCCTTGGCCTCATTACATATATATCCATAACTATCCTCACATACTCGTCTCTCGACCTCGTTACATATATATTCATAACTATCCTCACATACTCGGCCTTTGGCCTCATTACATATATATTCATAACTATCCTCACATACTCGGCCTTTGGCCTCATTACATATATATTGCTACGGCGTGCAGTCCGATCCATAACTATCCTCACGTACTCAGCTCTTGGCCTCACTCAGTCATCCTCACAAACCACTCAGGCAATTCATCTCAACTCACGATACTTAGCCCAAATTACTTCTTAGAATTTCAAAATTGTGTGATAACAGTGAAAATAACAAAAAGTAGAAAACATGACTAAGTTCACAATTGTTCTATCATGATAGTGTAAGAATGATGTGAACGTACCTCTTAGGGTATAAACAGGTTGGTACAAGGCCCCAAACATGACTCACATCCCATAAACAAGTATAAATTTCCAAAAATATAGGATATCGTAAGATTTCAAATCGAATACACAGCTTAATAGTCGCTACAGGACGGACCAAGTCTCAATCCCTATCAGCGCACTCCCACACGCTTGTCACCTAGCATGTGCGTCACCTCCTTTACCCAAACTATATCAAATATCGGGGTTTCTTACCCTCAGGTTTAGAGTTACAATCGTTACTTACCTCAAAACATCCCAAAAGCTACTTCGTGATGCGCTTTCCCCTCGAATTGGCTCCCAAATGCTCCGAATCTAACAAAAATCAGATTAACCTTTTCAATATACGCCAACAGAACAAAACCCAATCGGAATCTGATAAAAATTACATTACAAGAATCCTTATCCTCCCACGAGTCCGTACATACAAATAATATCAAAATCGGGCCACAATTGCCCACTCAAATCACCAAAATAAATTTCCAAATTCCATGCACCTAACCTTCCCAATTTTTGGTTTAAATCAAACAATTTTCCGGTTTACTTACTTGGGAAACAACATATAATCGAGTTATGAAGTCGAAAATCTTACCTTCAAGTGATTCCCTTCAATTTCCTTTTAAAACCCTTTCAAAGAGCTCCAAATCCGCTCATCAATGGAGGAAAATAGACAAAAATTCGAAGGAAAGGGCTATTTAAAACATTTTGCCCAGCTGAAATATTTCCTTTAGTGCGATCCCGACTCCAGCCACACGATCGCGATGCACAGACCAGACACCCTACTCGTTCTCATACCAACACACACGTTCGCATAGCTCAAAATCCATAATACACACGCGTCTCAGAATAGCTTATGCGATCGCACAAAGGGCCACGCCATCGCACTGCTTCTCGTTCCCAACCTATGCGGTCGCAATCCTTATTACGCGATCACAAAGAACAAATTGCCTGCCCCAATATATTACTCTACGCGATCGCGGATGAATCTACGCGATCATAGTGAAGAAATCATTGCTGCCAAAACACCAGAAAACCAGTAATCTCCCAAATATTGAAAGTCCCTGTTTGACCATCCGTAATACACACGAGGCCCCCGGGACCTCAAACAAACCTACCAACATATCCCATAACATCGTCCAAACTTAGTCGAGCCTTCGAAACACCAAAAACAACAGAAAAATACCAATATCACATCAAATTCAAGCCTCTGAACTTTGAAACTTCTAAATATCGCCAATGATGCCGAAACCAACCAAAAAACATCTGATTGACCTCAAATTTTGCACACGTATCCAAAATGACATTATGAACCTGCTCCAACTGTCGGAATTCCATTCCGACCTTGATATCCTATTTTCCCCTGCGGACCGGAAATTGCTAAAAACTATCTTTCACCAATTCAAGCCTAATTCTACACCGGATATCAAAACCACATTCCGAACACTCCTAAGTCCCAAATCACCTAACGAAGCTATCTGAACCATAAAATCCGCATTCCGAGGTCGTTTACCAATAAGTCAACTTCCAGTTGACTTTTCCAACTATTGAACCAAGATAAGAGACTAAGTGTCTCATTTCTCTCCAAAAATCGCTCCTAACCCGAGCCAACCAATCTAACACAATGTAATGAAGATGAACCACATATAATGAAGGAGAAACGTGGGAAACGAGGATAAACTCCCGGAACGACCGGTCGGGTCGTTACATCCTCCCCCACTTAAACATATGTTCATCCTCGAACGTGCCAAGAGCTGATCTCCAACACCATCGAACTACCGTGTAGCCTATCATGCACATACTCGGGGGTGATCCCACGTCACCCTATCCCATATAGGTCCAATAGCACAATCACAGAAGAAATTTCGAAATCCAACCTGGCCCATAAACCTTAGAACAAAAATTTTCCACTTCTGAAATAATTTACAAGATCAAAATTCCACAACTATAAACTGAACAAGCCTGAACATGCCGAATCAAGCCATATGCGCACCCCAAATGAAATCACATAATATACTACATGAGTCAAACACCCATAGCGATAACTCCTAATCATAGTAGCTGCTTAAAGCAATCCCAATACCGGTACATAACCTCTTATCAAGAAATGCCTCGCTCTAACACTTTCATATACTGCCGATGATGAAAGAAGCACGCAATCACTACACCCTTCTACATCTAAACACAAACAACGCCTACCCTCGAGGCATCATAATATGCAGTATAAGAACCTAAAGTTGATGGCAGAACTAACACTTCAAAGAATTTTGCATACAATCTCTTCTCCCTCAAGGTCTGAAGCACAGATCTCAAATGCTGCTCATGATCCTCCCAAGATTGGGAATACACCAAGAGATCGTCAATAAACACGATGACAAAAGAATCCAGATAAGGCCGAAATACATGGTGCATAAAGTGCATAATGGTTGTTGGGGCATTAGACAGCCCGAATGTTATAACCAGAAACTCATAATGACAATGTCTAGTCCTAAAAGCAGTCTTTGGAAGGTCTGGCCCCCGAATCTTCAACTGATGCAAGCCAAAACGTAGGTCAATCTTGGAAAATACCCTGGCACCCTGCAACTGATCACACAAGTCATCTATATGAGGCAAGGGATACCGATTCTTCACCGTAACCCTATTCAGCTTCCGCTAATCAAACAACACCGGTGCACCCCAAGGTGACACACTAGGCCAAACGAACCCCTTATCTAGGAGTTCCTGACACTGCTCCTTTAATTACTTTAGCTCCGCTACTGCCGTACGATAAGATGGAATAGAAATAGGCTGAGTGCCTGGCACCATGTCAATACCAAAATAAATGTCCCTGTTAGGTGGCATGCCTGGCAGGTCTACAGGAAACACGTCCGGGAAGTCACGGACCACAGTAACCGAATCAATAGTGGTAGTCTCACCACTGACATCCCTCAATATACCACGAATTGAAGACAATACAGCACACATCGTGCAATCAACTTATCATTAACAGACTCCCCACTTGGCTCAAATCCAAAGATCAAGACGAACAATAACTCTCAATGCCCATAATAATACAGCCCGCCTAACAGCTCAAGTGATCTACAAGTCTCGCATTTCCACAAGCGATGTAAAATCAGTTACAACATATATCATTTACGGGTAGAAGAGAACATACTGCCGAACAACGTAAGGATCACACACCCTATGACAACCCGCATGAGTTACCCATGTCGGCTTAGCCTCAGACTAATATCTCTTTCTACACTTCCGAAGATCATAACTCACCAAGCCTCGCAACACCGAAGGTAGCTCATAGATCACCCCAGAATATGAATGAACTCAAACACAATCAAATGGTACATTCCTAAACAGTAGAATATCGGAGTCAGCAATTCCGACTCGGTGGAGAACACACACTTATACGGGCCTACCAATAACCCTGAATCAATTCTGGTCACCCACAACAAATAGATAACCTATCGAAAATTTCACAATGACTGAATCATGGTGCTTACTAACATCCGATTGGTTTTGCTCGCACCTTCAAAGTTTACTACCACAAAATAACTTGTTTATGAGAACTCTCAGTCTCGAATACATAGCACATCCCTAATACTCAGTCATTCAATAGACCCCATTCACCCAATAGAGTACATTATGACCTGTATCGAAGAATTTCCATTACTCGAGTCATTCCCAGACTCCACCCCTTCCCGTCATAGTTGATCCACCAATATCCCTCGAAAATCATGGCATAGCTAAGGTCACGGTCTTAGTGTGACAATCAAGAACATCATGACTCAAAGATAACTATCCATGCCCAATATCACATCAAAATCGACCCTGCTGAGTAACAGTAGGTCCACTCAGGTCTCCAGACCCCCAATATATATCACACACGACCGATACACACGGTCCACAACAATAGTATCGCCCATTGGAGTCGACACATAAACAGATGCAAATGAAGACACACGGGGCATATCCAGAAAATGGGCAAAATATGATGAAACATAGGAATATGTAGAACCAGGGTCAAATAAAAACAAAGCATCTTGGCAACAGGCTGAGGCAATGCCTGCGATCACTGCATCGGAGGCCATAGCATCTGGCCTGGTTGGGCAGCCTCCCCCTCTAGGGTGGCCCCTAGCTGACTGGCTACTACTCCTAGATATGCGTATACGTCAGGGTGACATAAATTAATACAATAACAAATGAGTGCTAATACGGCTGGAATACATCGTTAATCAAATACACGAACTCTACTGGGGAAATAATTGGCCCAAAAGACATCACCAGGAACTCATAACTCAACAGAAAGTTTCACTTCGCTCCATAACTAAACAATATGAGAGGTCTTCCAATACACTCACAACTCGAAGCCATATACCAAATCGAGACAAAAATCAAACACTCAATAGTTCTTGTCACATTCCCTGCCAATCCTTTTGTCAAAACTCACAGTCTAAACACACCTAACCATCAAATCACATTCACCATATAGGCATCCAGCCACAAATTCCCGTCAATAAGGACATCAAAGGACATATAAGTCCCCAAATACATGTGATCATACAACAAAATCCCAACACTCAAGCCACAGAATGAAACCAACCTCATGTCCTCCAGACTGGCCCATTACCAACATTCCAAAATCACATCTCATCCATGGAAGTCACAAGTCGTCAACGCACGACTGATACCAAACGCTCTCAGGCGCGTTCAAATACATGGAAGGGATTCAAGAGTTACGCTTTTGGCTGAATAAAGTGGATTCACACAACAAAAATTCAAGAATATGATATTTTCCTAAGGGTTCTACAGCCTCTCGAAGATAAGTACATACGTCTCCGTACCGATCCGCAAGACTCTACTAAACCTGCTCATGACCATTGAGTCCTATGTAACCTAGCGCTCTGACCAACTCTTCACGATCCCAAATCTCTACTGGCCGTGACGGCGCCTATCGTGATACTAGGCTAGCGAATTTACTGAAAATAATAAAATGATTTTCCATTTACCACATCAAATATCCAAATTTTCATAGTGATTCTGTTTTTTATGCATTTCAAAACAATAAGAAAAATAACTAGAACATCTAAAACAGTCCCAACATCCAAAGTCAATCGTCATGAACATCTAAGAGATGATACAGTATGATACAAATCCCTTACTACAACAAGTGTGGGAAGTAAAGTACAAATGATAGAATAGGAAGGAGAAGGAGAAAGAGTAGTGTTGCGGACGCCGAGCAGCTACCTCACAATCCCCGAACAATGATCCAAATGGGGTAGCTCAACTATCGCTCTGCCTCGGGAAAGCCTCTCAGTCACTCGTGACTCTACTCTCTTAAGTCAACGCTCACACTCAGCTTTCTTAATCATCATGTACCATATAACAACTGCTGTAGCGTGTAGCCCGCTCCAATGCGTATATGTATATGTATATATATATATTGCTGCAGCATGTAGACCGATCCATATATAATGTATATTATTGTTGCATGTAGCCCGATCCAATATAATAGTTGATTGCGCTCACTGGGGGTGTACATACTCCTGGAGGGGCTCCTTCAACCCAAGTGTTATATTGTTGCGGCATGCAGCCCAATCCAATATATATTGTTGCGGCGAGCAGCCCGACCTATACATAATGTATATTGCTGCGCCGTGCAACCCAATCCACATATAATACATATATATTGTTGCGGCGTGAAACCCGATCCATAACTAAAATCTCATACTCGGCTCTCGGCCTCATTACATATATATTCATAACTATCCTCACATACTTGGCCCTTGCCCTCATTACATATATATTCATAACTATCCTCACATACTCGGCCATTGGACCCATTGCATATATATTCATAACTATCCTCACATACTCAGCCCTTGGCCTCATTACATATATATTGTTGTGGCGTGCAGCCCGATCCATAACTATCCTCACTTACTCGTCTCTTGGCCTCACTTAGTCTTCCTCACAAGCCACTCGGGCAATTCATCTCCACTCACGGAACTCTGCCCAAATTATTTCTCAGAGTTTCAAAATCGTGTGATAATAGTGAAAATAACAACAAGTAGAAAACATGACTGAGTTCACCCTTGTTCTATCATGATTGTGTAATAATAGTGTAAAAATACCTCCGAGGGTCTAAAAAGGTCAGCAGAAGGCCCCAAACATGGCCAACAACCCATAAACAAGTATAACTTTACAAAAATACAAGATATCGTAAGATTTCAAATCGAATACCCGGCTTAATAGTCGCTAAGGGACGGACCAAGTCTCAATCCCTATCGGTGCACGCCCACACGCTCGTCACCTAGCATGTGCGTCACCTCATTTACCAAAACCATATCAAATACCGAGGTTTCTTACCCTCAGGTTTAGAGTTACAATCATTTACCTCAGAACAACCCAAAAGCTACTCCGCGATGCGCTTGCCCCTCGAATTCACTCCCAAATTCTCCAAATATAACCAAAATAACATTAACATCATCAATATACGCCAACGGAACAAAACCCACGAAAGATACAAATTTTACCACAATTCTCGAAATTTGGCCAAACCCGAGCTCTGAGCCCACGTCTCAAAATCTGATTAAAATTACATTACAAGAATCCTTATCCGCCCACGAGTACATACATACCAATAACATCAAAATCGGACGACAATTTCCCACTCAAATCACCAAAAGAAATTTCCAAATTCCATGCACCTAACCTCCCCAGTTTTGGGTTTAAATCAAACCATTTTTCAGTTTACTTACTTAGAAAACAACATATAATCGAGTTATGAAGTCGAAAATCTTACTTCCAAGTGACTCCCTTTAATTTACTCTTCAAACCCTTTCAAAGAGCTCCAAACCCGCTCATCAATGGAGGAAAATAGACAAAAATTCTAAGAAAGGGGCTATTTAAAACATTATGCCCAACTCAAATATTTCCTTCAGTGCGATCGCGACTCCAGCCACGCGATCGTGATGCACAAACAAGACAACCCTACACATTTGCATACCAACACACGCGTTCGCATAGCTCAAAATCCATCCCACAAACGCGCCTCAGAAAACCTTATGCGATCGCACAAAGGGCCATGTGATCGCACTCCTTCACCTTCCCAACCTATGCAATCACAATCCTATTACGCAATCGAATATAAGAAATTACCTACCCCAATATTTTACTCTACGCGATCGCGAATGAATCCACGCGATCATAGTGAAGAAATCAATGTTGCCAAAACACAAGAAAACAAGCAATCTCCCAAAGACCGAAAGTGCCCGTTTGAGCATCCGTAATACACCCGAGGCCCCTGGTACCTCAACCAAACCTACCAACATATCCCATACCAAAACATCTAAATTTCGCCAATGATGCCAAAACCAACCAAAACACATCCGATTGACCTGAAATTTTGCACACATATCAAAAATGACATTAAAAACCTATTCCAACTGTCGAAATTCCATTCTGACCCCGTTAGCCTGTTTTCCTCTGCCGACCAGAAATCGCCAAAAACTAACTTTCGCCAATTCAAGCCTAATTCTACACCGGACATCAAAACCACATTTCAAACACACTCCTAAGTCCCAAATAACCTAACGAGGCTATCCGATCCATAAAATCCACATTATGAGGTCTTTTACCAATAAGTCAACTTCCGGTTGACTTTTCCAACTATTGAACCAAGATAAGAGGCTAAGTGTCTCATTTCTCTCCAAAAATTGCTCTGAACCCGAGCCAACCAATATAACACAATGTAATGAAGCTGAACCATATATAATGAAGCAGAAGCGGGGGAAACAGGGGAAACGAGGCTAAACTCTCGGAACAACCGGCTGGGTCGTTACATTTTCTTTAGGGATTGATGGATTTGGTGCATTGATAGTTGTTTGTGGATATTAACTCTAGTTTTTATGTATTGAATCATTTTGGGTGATTTAATTTTTGCATCTATATTCACATGTACATGTAATCGATAAAGGTATAACTTGTGATATATCTGCATTGTCTTGTTGGTTGAGTTCATTAATTCTTCCTAGCAATCGAAAGAGGTTAGTTGAATACTTGATTAAACCTAGTTAGGAGGATAACTGAAAGTGGTTCTCCTAAAGACCAATCAACTAAAAATTCTTGCATATCTTCACCGAGCTTAAATCGGTTCATATCGCGAGGTTGAGACTTAATTGAGAGATGATTTTCTACTAAATGCGTGAACTAAGAATTGAGTGAATTTGAGATACTCGCTCGAATACTAGAAGTGAATTAACTTTATTTAACTCACAAACAATTATCTTGCACCTATCCAATAAACCCTTATCTGCTCCAATTATATCGTTACTTGTTTACTTGTGTTTGATGATCATTAGTCAATTAGCTCTAGATTCTTAGTAAATTTTAGTTTTAATTTACATAATTCTTAATTATTGTTCATATTTTATACAAATCTAGTAGCAAACTACAATAATAATGTTTAAATCTAATCCCCGTGGATACAGTATTATATCATACTATATTCGACCAGCGAGCATAATTTTGTGTTGTGTTTTAAGCTCATCAAATTTTGGCGTCGTTGCCCAGGATAGGCAATGTGTAGTGTTTGAAATAGTTTGTAGTGCTAATTCAGGAAGTTTTCTTTTACGGTTGTTGTTCTTTGACCGTACACAAGTTGTAAGTTATAGTGGTGCATGAATCGATATTCTTGGAAGGAATTGCTACCATACAAACCAGCAAATAGAAAAACAACTACGACAACTAAGGAAAGAAAGAAATATCCTTGAGAATGTCGAGAGGGTTGGCTGCAAGAGAGGAAACCCAACAAAGAGAAAAAATTGCATGGGATGCTAAGGAAGTAGATATTAGAGATGTGCATTGCATCTATGAAGAAGATAGGGGTCACATACTTAATCAAAATCAAAACGTGGGTGCAAAATAATTCAGAAAATTAGCTCCCGGTTTTGGGAGACCACTTGGTGACTATGCTAGACGTGTATATAAACAAGGGTTGTCAAGTATTAGTGTAACGACCCGATCGGTCGTTCCAAGAGTTTAGCCCCGTTTCCCCCGTTTTTACTTCATTATTTGTGGTTCGGCTTCATTATGTTGTGTTAGATTGGTGGACTCGGGTTCGGAGTGATTTTTGGAGAGAAATGAGACACTTAGTCTCTTATCTTGGTTCAATAGTGGAAAAGTCAATCGGAAGTTGACTTATTGGTAAACGACCTCGGAATGCATATTTTATGGCTCGGATAGCTTCGTTCGGTGATTTTGGACTTAGGAGTGTGTTCGGGATGAAGTTTTGATGTCCGGTGTAGAATTAGGCTTGAATTGGCGAAAGTTAGTTTTTGGCGATTTCCGGTTGGCAGGGAAAAATAGGCTATCGGGGTCGGAATGGAATTCCGACAGTTGGACCAGGTTCGTAATGTCATTTTGGATATGTGTGCAAATGTTTAGGTGAATAAGATGCGTTTTAGTTGGTTTCGACATCATTGGCAAAATTTAAAAGTTTCAAAGTTCATAGGCTTGAATTTGATGTGATTTTGGTATTTTTTGTGTTGTTTTTTGTGTTATAAAGGCTCGACTAATTTTGAATGATGGTACGGGATATGTTGGTAGGTTTGGTTGAGGTCCCGGGGGCCTCGGGTGTATTTCAGATGCTCAAACGTACATTTTTGGTCTTTGGGAAATTGTTGGTTTTTTGGTGTTTTAGCAGTAGCGGCTTGTTCACTGCGACCACGTGAGTTCATTCGCGATCGCATAGTGTAATGTTTGAGGAAGGCAGGTTTTTTCTATATGGTCGCGTAATAAGGTTTGCGATCGCATAGGTTGGGCAGCTGAAGCAGTGCAATCGTGTGGACCTTTGTGCGATCGCATAGCAGTTATGAGGCGCATTTGTGTGATGGATATTTGAGCTATGAAAACGCGTGTGTTTGTATGCGAATGCGTAAGTGGTTAGGACTGTGCATCGCGATTGCGTGGCTGGAGTCGCGGTCGCACTGAAGGAAATATTGGTGCTGGCCGGAATAAATAGCCTTTTCTTACGAATTTTGTCTATTTTCCTCCATTGATGAGAGGGTTTGGAGCTCTTTAAGATGGTCTGAAGAGGAAATCGAAGGGAATCACTTGGAGGTAAGATTTTCATCTTCATAACTCAATTCTATGTTGTTTTCTAAGTAATTAAACCGGAAAATTGCTGGATTTAAACCCAAAATTGGGGAGATTAGGTGCATGGAATTGGGAATTTCTTTTGAGAATTTGAGTGGGAAATTGTTGTCTGATTTTGGTATTCTTGGTATGTATATAATCATGGGAGGATGAGGATTCTTGTGATGTAAATTTTATAGAATTTCGAGACACGGGCCAAGGGCTCGGGTTTGGCCAAATTTCGAGAATTGTGTCTAAATTGATAGTTTTCGATTGGGTTTTGTTCCTTTAGCGTATATTGATGATGTTAATCTAGTTTTGGTTAGATTTTGAGCATTTGGAAGCCAATTTGAGGGGCAAGAGCATAGCGGAGTAGCGTTTGGGCTGTTTCGAGGTACATAACGATTGTAACTCTAAACTTGAGGGTATGAAACCCCAGTATTTGATATTGTTTTTGTAAATGAGGTGACGCACATGCTAGGTGACGAGCGTGTGGGCGTGAAACGATATGGATTGTGACGTGATCCGTCCCGTAGCGACTATTAAGTTGCGTATTCAATTTGTAACCTTACGACATCCTATCTTTCAGAAGTTTATACTTGTTTATGGGTTGTGAGCCATGTTTGGGGCCTCGTGCCGACCTGTTTAGACCCTCAGGGGTATTTTCAATGTTTGGGGCCTCATGCCGAGTTGTTTAGACCCTCAGGGGTATTTTCACACTATTTTCACACTATCCTGATAGAAAATCCGTGTACTCAGTCATGTTTACAACTTGTTGTTATGTTCATTGTTATCACACTGCTTTGAAACTCTAATAGGTATTTTGGGATGAGTCCCGTGAGTTGAGACGAATTTCTCGAGTGGCTTGTGAGGATGACTAAGTTAGGCCGAGAGCCGAGTATGTGAGGATAGTTACGGATTGGGCTGCACGCCGCAGTAATATATATGTCTAGGCCGAGAGCCAAGTATGTGAGGATAGTTATGGATCGGGATGCACGCCGCATCAATATATATGTTATATATTACATGTAGATCGTGTTTCACGCCGCAACAATATATATTACATATGGGTCGGGCTGCACGACGTAGAAATATATAATATGTATGGATCGGGCTGCACGCCGCAGCAATATACATTATATATGGGTCGGGCTGCACGCCGCAGCAATATATATATATATTGGATCGGGCTGCACGCCGCAACAATATAGCGCTTGGGCTGAAGGAGCCCCTCAAGGAGTCTGTACACCCCAAGTGAGCCCAGTCGACTATTATATGAATCGGGCTGCACACCGCAACAATATATGTTTTTATTTGTAAAAGCAACACTGTGCCTGAGTGGATGATATTTTTGTGAAACTACTGTTTTCACTATTCTTTACACTGAGCCTCTTTGATAAATGTTGATTAATGTTTCATACGAGATTTTTAAAAGAGCAAACTGGTGTTTTTGAAAAATCTTTGGTAAATGTGGACTTTTGACCTGACCTATTACCTTTACTAATACTTATTTTTATGAAATTATATAGTTTAAATGCTCGTCACTGCACTCATATTTTTAGATACTCTGGTTACTTACTGAGTTGGCGTACTCACGTTACTCCCTTCACCTTGTGTGCAGATTCAGGTACCGGGGCAGAGCGATAGTTGAGCTACCCCATTTGGAGCATTGTTCGGAGATTGTGAGGTAGCTTCTTGGCGTCCGCATCCTACCCGTTCTCCTTCCTACTCTATCATTTGAAATTTACTTCCTAAACATGTTGTAGTAGAGGATTTGTATTAGAATATATCATCTCTTAGATACTCATGATACTTGACTCCGGATGTTGGTACTGTGCTTAGATATTCTAATCATTTTTATTGTTTTTAGAATGCTTAACAAACGAAATTATTATGAAAATTCGGATATTTGATGTATTAAATGGAAAACCATTTCATTACTTTCAGTAAATTGGCTAGCCTAGTATCACGATAGGCGCCATCACAGCGAATTGTGATTTGGGGTCGTGACAAGTTTGTATCAGAGCGCTAGGTTAGATACGACTCAACGGTCATGAGCAGGTTTAGTAGAGTCTTGTGGATCGGTAAAGATGTCTGTATTTATCTTCGAGGGGTTGCAGAACCCTTAGGAAAGTCTCAAGTTCTTGAATTCTTGCCGTGCGAATCCATTTTATTCAGCCAAGAGCATAACTCTTAAATTCATTCCATCTATTTGAACCCGCCCGAGAGCGCTTGGTATCAGCCTTGCATCGACGGATTGTGACTTCCATGGATGAGATGTGATTTTAGCATGTTGATAATTGGCCATTCTAGAGAACTTGATGCCGGATTATGTCTGTGGCTTGAGTGCTGAGATTTTGTTGTGTGAGCACACGTATTTGGGGACTTATATGTCCGTTAATGTCCTTATTGACAGGACTTTGTGGATGGATGCCTATGTGGAGAATGTGGTTTGATGGTTAGATATGTTCACACTATGATTTATGACAAAAGGATTGTCTGGGAATGTGGCATGAACTATTGAGTGATTGATTTATGTCTCGATTTGGTATATGGCTTCGAGTGGTGAGTGTATTAGAAGACTTGTCATGTTGTTTAGTTGTGGAGCGAAACGGATCTTTCTGTTGGGATATGATTTCCTGGTGATGTCTTTTGGGCTAATCATTGCCCCTCTAGAGTTCATGTATTTGATTAACGGTGTATTCTAGTTGTATTAGCACTCCTTTGTTATTGTATTCATTGATGGAATCCTGGCGTATACGCGTAGCCAGGGGTAGCATACTCAGTATATGAGGAGGCAGTGTCCTTATCTTCTTAGAGGTCCATCCCAGCTGAGGAGCCAGCCTTTGACTTCAGCTCCAATTACTTCACGACCCACCCAGGCAGGCAGGGGTGGTAGCCAGTCAGCTAGAATCCGCCCTAGAGGGGAAGGTCGATCAGGTGGAGGTCAGGCCCGTATGTATGCCTTTCCAGCTAGGCCAGATGTTATGGCCACCAATGCAGTAATCGCAGGTATTGTGTCATTCTGTTGCCGAGATGCTTTGGATTTATTTGACCCTGGTTCTACATATTCCTATATTTCATGATATTTTTTCCATTTTCTGGATATGCTCCGTGAGTCCTTAGTAACATATGTTCATGTGTGGACTCCGGTGGGTGATAATATTATTCTGGACTGTGTGTATAAGTCGTGTGTGATATCTATTGGGGGTATGGAGACCAGAGTGGACCTACTGTTACGCAGCAGGGTCGATTTTTATGTGATAATGGGCATGGATTCGTTATCTCCGTGTCATGTTGTTCTTCATTGTCACGCTAAGACCGTGACCTTAGCTATGCCAATATGCCCGAGGGTTGAGTGGAGGGGTTCTTCTGAGTATCTGCCTAGCATGGTGATTTCCTACCTGAAGGCTCGTCGTATGGTTGAGAAGGGGTGTTTATCGTACCTTGCTTTTGTGAGGGATATCAGTGGTGCGACTCCCGCTTTTGATTCGGTTCCTATGGTCCGTGACATTCCACACGTGTTTCTTGCAGACCTGCCAGGCATGTCACCTGATGGGGACATTGATTTTGGTATTTACCTTGTGCCAGGCACTCAGCCTATTTCTATTCCACCTTATCGTATGGCACCAGCGGAGCTAAAGAAATTAAAGGAAAAGCTTCAGGAACTTCTAGATAAAGGGGTTCATTCGGCGTAGTGTGTCACCTTGGTGTGCGCTGGTGTTGTTTATGAAGAAGAAGGATGGTTCTATGCGCATGTGTATTGATTATTGGCAGCTGAACACGGTTACGGTGAAGAATCGGTATCCCTTGCCTCGTATAGATGACTTGTTTGATCAGTTGCAGGGTGCCAAGGTATTTTCCAAGATTGACTAATGTTCCGGCTATCATCAGTTGAAGATTCGGGGGCCAGACATTACGAAGACTGCTTCCAGGACTATATATGGTCATTATGAGTTTCTGGTTATGTCATTCAGGCTGACCAATGCCCCACCATCCTTTATGCACATTGTATTCCGGCCTTATCTGGATTCTTTCGTCATCGTGTTTATTGACGATATCTTGGTGTATTCCCAATCTCGGGAGGATCATGAGCATCATTTGAGAGTTATGCTTTAGACCTTGAGGGAGAAGAGATTGTATGCAAAAGTTTTGAAGCGTTAGTTTTTCCATCCGCTTCAAGTTCTTATACCGCATATTGTGATGCCTCGAGGGTAGGCGTTGTTTGTGTTTAGATGCAGAAGAGTGTAGTGATTGCGTGATAGTTATGATCTTTGGAAGTGTAGTGAGAGATATCAGTTTGAGGCTAAGTCGGTAGGGGTATCTCCTGCGGGTTGTCCTGGGTGTGTGATCCTTATGTTGTTCGGTAGTATGTTCTCTTCTACCAGTAAATGATATATATTGTAATTGAGTTTAGATCTCTTTTGGAGGTTGGCATGACTATTACAATGTTGAATGCGAGATTCGCAGATGACTTGAGTTGTTAGACGAGTTGTGTTATTATGGGCATTGTGAGTTATTGTTTGTCTTGATCGTTGGCTTTGATCCAAGTGGAGGAGTTTTTCAATTATAAGTTGATTGCACGATTATGTACTGTATTGGTTTCAGTTCGAGGTATATTGGTTGATCAGTTAAGACATGCAGAGGTGGAGTCTGGGAATGACTTGAGTAGTGGAAATTCTTCGATACAGGTCGTAATGTACTCTATTGGGTAAATGGGTTCTATTGGATGATTGAGTATTAGGGATGTGCTATGTATTCGAGCAGTGGAATTGAGATCAGATATAGTAATTTGTATGCTTAATGGACTTCAAGACTGAGAGTTCTCATAAACAGGTTATTTTGTGGTTGTGAACTGCGAAGATGCGAGCAAAGCTAGTCAGATGTTAGTATGTACCATGACTCAGTCATTGTGAACTTTTCGGTAAGTTATCTATCTATTGTGGGTGACCAGAGTTGATTCAGGGTTATTGGTAGGCCTGTATGAGTGTGTGTTCTACACCAGGTTGGAATTGCTGACTCCGAATTTCTATTGTTGAGGAACATACCATTTTATTGTGATTGAGTTTGTTCATGTTGTGGACTGATCTATGAGTTACCCTTCGGTGTTGCGAGGAGTTGTGATTATTGGTTATATGCACATATGGTGCGGTTCTAATTGGGCTTTATAGCTTGGTTTGAGTAAGATAAGTAATTGGGTATTGCAGGATTGAGACGTATTGGTTATGTACCTTCTAATTCGTGTGGCATGGTATCTTCCGGCTTCCCCTTGGTTATGGCAATGCACTTTGAGTACTGGATGTCGAATTTTGAATGGTTATTGATTTTGAGCCAGGTGGCTTGTAATATTTCATGTGGACCAGCATTTGGATGAGATCGTGCAGTGTAGCGGAGATTATGTAGGGGTATGACCTTTGGTATTGGATTCGTGTGTATTGATTTTTGCGATGCGTGCCAGGATTTTGGCATGACATTGTGATGGTAATTATTAATGGCCGGATAATCCTCCCGTGTGAATCTTTCTTATAATTTGATCACTTTGGGATGTTGCTATTGAGTGCATAAGTTGCACAGGTTATGGCTTTGAATTTTATCGATGTGTCATGTAATCAGAGTGGTCGTGTTGGATGAGAAGAGGTCATTCGACCTAGAATGAATATTGTCAGAATTTTCTACATCATAGTTGGAAGGATAAATATCCGGAGTCGGCTTAGAAATCTGCTATATTTCTTATTTGGGGAGGGGCAGCTTCATGTCTGACTGATCGGACGAATGGTTGTTAGTTTCTACGTGTTTCTTTGATCATCGGCAGTATATGAAAGTATTAGAGCGAGGAATTTCTTGATAAGAGGTTATGTACCGGTATTGAGTTGTTCTGAGTAGTTATTGTGGTTAAGATTTATCGCTATGAGTGTTTGAGTCATGCGGTGTGTTATGTGATTTCATCTTGGGTGCGTATATGGCTTGATCCAGCATGTTCAGACCTATTCAGTTTATAGTTGTGGAATTTTGATCCTGTATATTACTTCAAAAGTGGAAATTTGGTTCTAATGTTTATGGGTCAGGTTGAATTTCGAAATTTCAACTGTGTTGTGCTATTTGACCTATATGAGATAGGGTGACGTGGGATCACCCCTATGTATGTGCATGGTAGGCTACGTGGCAGTTTGATGGTGTTGGAGAACAACTCTTGGCACGTTCGAGGACAAATATATGTTTAAGTGGGGGCATGTAACAACCCGGCCAGCCGTTCCGAGAGTTTAGCCTCGTTTACCCTGTTTCTGCTTCATTATATGTCGTTTAGCTTCATTACCTTGTGTTATATTGGTGGGCTCGGGTTCGGAGCGATTTTTGGAGAGAAATGAGAAACTTAGTCTCTTATCTTGGTTCAATAGTGGAAAAGTCAACCAGAAGTTGACTTATTGGTAACCGACCTCGGAATGCGGATTGTATGGCTCGGATAGCTTCGTTAGGTTATTTAAGACTTAGGAGTTTGTTCGGAGTGATGTTTTTATGTCCGGCGTAGAATTAGGCTTCAATTGGCGAAAGTTAGTTTTTGGCGATTTTCGGTTGGCAGGGGGAAATAGACTATTGGGGTAGGAATGGAATTCCGATAGTTGAAGTAGGTTCATAATGTCATTTTGGATATGTGTGCAAATTTTCTGGTCCATCGGATGTGTTTTGGTTGGCTTCGGCATCATTGGCGAAATTTTGAAGTTTTAAAGTTCATAGTCTTGAATTTGATGTGATTTTTGTATTTTTGCATTGTCTTTGGTGCTTCGAAGGATCGACTAAGTTTGAATGATGTTATGGGATATGTTGGTAGGTTTGGTTGAGGTCCCCGGGGCCTCGGGTGTATTTCAGATGCTCAAGCAGACATTTTTGGTCTTTGGGAGATTGCTGGTTTTTCTGGTGTTTTAGCAGCATCGATTTGTTCATTGTGATAGTGTAAGTTCATCCGCATTCGCGTAGAGTAACGTTTGATGCAGGAAAGTTTGTTCTATACGATCGCGTAATAAGGTTTGCGATCGCATAGGTTGGGCAGCTGAAGCAGTGTGATCGCGTGGACCTTTGTGCGATCGCATAGGAGTTCTGAGGCGCGTGTGTGGGATGCATATTTGAGCTATGTGAACGCGTGTGTTTGTATGAGAACGCATAGAGTGGTCTTTACCGTGCATCGTGATTGCGTGGTTGGAGTCACGATAGCACTGAAGGAAATATTGGTGCTGGGCAGAATGTTTTAAATAGCCATTTCTTATGAATTTTTTCTATTTTCCTCCATTGATGAGCAAGTTTGGAGCTCTTTGAGAGGGTCTGAAGAGGAAATCAAAGGGAATCACTTGGAGGTAAGATTTTCGACTTCATAACTCAATTATATGTTGTTTTTGAGTAATTAAACCGGGAAATTGTTGGATTTAAACACAAAACTAGGGAGGTTAGAGGCATGGAATTGGAAATTTCTTTTGAGGATTTGAGTGGGCAATTGTGGTCCGATTTTGGTGTTCTTGGTATGTATAGAATCGTCGGAGGATGAGGATTCTTGTGATGTAAGTTTTATAGAATTTCGAGACGTGGGCCCAGGGCTCGGGTTTTGCCAAATTTCGAGAATTGTGTCTAAATTGATAGTTTTCGATTGCATTTTGTTCCTTTAGCGTATATTGATGACGTTAATATGGTTTTGGTTAGATTCGGAGCATTTAGGAGCCAATTTGAGGGGCAAGATGGAGCAGAAATTCTCGGAAGTTGTTAGGATGGGAGAGGTCATAGAGAAAGTTCTCAAATCAGGAAAGATTACAAACTTGGCATCATTACAAGCAACGAGTAAGGCAACCCAGTCAGCGACTATTGGAGGAGCAAGTAAGAAGAAGCAGAAAGAAATATCCGTTGTTATGACCATCCAAGATAGCTGGCCTAACCAAATGTTAACCTACCAAACCCGTTACCCCAACCTTCATACTATAGCCCATACACCCAAACTCCTCAACCTTATTACCAGCCCTCACTCACTCCCTATCCGATTTATAATTTACAACCAACCTATTATCCACCCCGAGCACCCAAATACCATAATCCATCACACTACCAACCCACATATCCATCTCAACCACGCTACCAATCACAAAACCGCCCAAATGCACCTAGACCTCGCCCGAGCTTTGAAATAAAACCTTCCAAAACATATACACCCCTAGGTGAACATTTAGCCCAGTTGTATGAAAGGTTGAGAGCCGCATGAGCACTCCAACTAGTCCCGGGAAGAGTTCCTGACCCCCTCCTAGGATGGTATGATGGGACAAAACATTGTGCATATCACTCTGGTGTGACTGTGCATGACACCAAAAATTGCCTTACTCTCAAAGATAAGATGAAAGAGTTGATAAAAGCAGGAACCGTCCAGCTTAAGGGAGCTCCCCTTAATGTGAACAACAACCCTCTACCAAATCATGGTGATACCGGTATTAACATGATATCTACTGATGAAGATTGGAATTTGGAAGGAACTATTGTACCAGTTGAAGATAAGAAAAAAGTTGTGTCATTTACCTTTATTGCTCCTATTATCACAGTGCAAGTACGGGAACCAATCGAGTTAGAAGTACACCCTTCGAAGTGCAGGTTCATGTCTCTATTAGCTCAGACACCCTCGTTCGACACCAAAGAAGTTCCTTGTGACTATCAGTATGATGTAAGGAACAAAGAAATGGCAAAATTAGTTATAGAAGTTGTTGTTGTAGGTATGACGAGATCTCGGCGGTGTTACATTCCTGAAGAATAATTACGAGGTACTTCAAGTAAGGACAACAATCAGAAGAAGTCTGTGACAGAAGCTGAAGCTGAAGAGTTTTGGAGAAAACTGCAATGTGGCTGATACTCTATGTAGACCAACTGAAGAAGACACCGGCTCAAATTTCCCTCATGTCATTGTTGATGAGTTCCGAGAGCCACATGAATGCTTTAGTAAAGGTACTCAATGAAGCATATGTGCCAACTGACACAACTAGTGAACATTTGCAAACTATGGTAGCCCAAATTCTAGAAGCCCACAAGATTTGTTTTCACGAGGATGAATTTCCACGTGAAGGTCTGAGTCACAACAAAGCTTTACACCTCACTGTCAAGTGCAGGGACAAGTTTGTTTCTAAGGTTTTGATTTATAAGGGTCCGGCACTCAACATATGTCCTTTCACTATCCTAAAAACTTTGGGAATTGATATTGGAAAAGTTCATGAAAGTTGTGTAAATGTTAGAGCTTTCGATGGAGCGCAAAGGAGCGCAATTAGTGAGATTGACTTAGCATTAAAAATTAGGCATGTGGATTTTATCATTGAATTTCAAGTGTTAGACATATCTGCTACTTATAATTTTTTATTAGGAAGGCCATGGATTCACATAGCTGGTGCGGTCCCTTCCACTTTGCACTAGAACGTGAAGTTTGTGTGGAATCACCAGGAAGTTCTGATTCATGGAGAAGCAAGCAATCCCATATACCCCGAAAATTCAATCCCTGCCATTGAAAGTATGGAGAGGCTGGACGGAGCCATTTTTCACATTGAAGAATTTTTTATTGCTACTCGAGGTAAAAAGGTGAATTTGCCAAGTGTGTTCGTGATGGTGGCATAAGAAATGTGGAAGAATGGTTTTGAGCTTGGTCGAGGACTTGGATCAATGTTGCATGGAATAGTGGAGTCGATTCAGTTACCAGGGTAGAACAACACTTTTGTCCTAGGGTACGAACCCACTCCAAAAGAAGTCTCGAAAGCTCGTCCCAAGAAGAAAGGTGACATTGTTCTGCCACAGCCTATCCCACCCCTAAGCCAATCATTCCCCAATACAATTACTATTCATGAGCTAGAGAAAGATGTTGAAGACGACCTTGTTGAAGGAGTCAGTAACCTATTCATTGTTGATTGCAACGTGATCCTGAAAGATTGCACCGAAACGCCAACCATTTGGGATGTCGCACCTGGAGATGTTTTGAACAATTAGACTTGTACCACGTCCCCAGTTCGCCGGGAGTCTTGGTAGATGGATTGTATTTGTGCTTTTTTTGACAACAAGATTCAAAATTGAGGCCTGAATCATGTTTATGAATTTTATGTTGTTGCCTCGATCTTTTGGAAGCTTAAACGCAAAATCTGAATTAACTTTTTGTTTTACATCTTGTCTTTATTAATTTTCTTCCTTTTCTATTTTTTTTCAGCAAACGAACAAATAAAACTCTTGACATCGTGAATGTGACACGTAATGAAACAATTGAAAAAAATAACAAGCAAGATCTTAAGAGTGTGAAGACGATATGCCGCCTACAGAACTAACTAAAGAACTTGAGCAGTTTGAGAAGAAGTCAAAACCAAATTTGGACGAAACTAAGATGATAAATTTGGGGGATTCAGAGTCTATAAACGAAACAAGAATAAGTGTCCATTTGACCCCATCGGAAAAAGAGGAATATGCGGATCTTTTGAGGCAATACGTAGATGTGTTCGGTTGGTTGTATGACGACCTGACTGGTTTAAGCACTAATATTGTTTCACATAAGTTGCCAACAGATCCATCTTGTCCCCCCGGTAAAGCAAAAAACAAGGAATTTCAAAACAGACTTAAGTCTGAAGATCAAGGAAGAAGTCTCCAAGATATTTAATGCAAATGTCATACATGTCACGAAGTACCCCACCTGGTTGGCCAATATAGTACCAGTACCAAAGAAGGACGGGAATATCAGAATATGTGTGGATTATCGGGATCTCAACAAGGCTAGCCCAATGGATGATTTCCCACTCCCTAATATTCATATACTCATTGCTAATTGTGCAAAGCATGAGCTGCAGTCATTTGTTGATTGCTTTGCCGGCTACAACCAAATTTTTGTGGACGAAGATGATGCTGAGAAGACAACCTTTATCACACCTTGGGGGGTTTATTGTTATCGGGTGATTCCTTTTGGACTCATGAATGCAGGTGCGACATATATGAGAGCTATGACAACTATTTTTCATGACATGATCCATAAAGAGATTGAGGTCTGTGTGAACTATGTCATCATCAAGTCACAGAAGAGTTCAGATCACTTGGTAGACCTGAAGAAGTTCTTTGATAAGTTGCGGCAATATAATCTGAAACTGAATCCCGCAAAATGTGCATCGGGGTTCTAGCGGGGAAATTCTTAGGTTTCATTGTAAGTAGGAGGGGCATAAAGATAGATCCTTCAAAGATAAAGGCTATCCAAGACCTGCCACTTCCACAAAATTTGAAGGACGTGATGAGCATCCTTGGTTGCCTCAACTACATTACTCGTTTCATAGCCCAATTAACAGTGATTTCTGAGTCGATATTCAAGATGCTGAGGAAAGATGCCACTACTGAATGGACATAGGAATGTCAACGAGATTTTGAGAGGATCAAGGAATATTTATCTAACCCACCAGTGTTGGTACCTCCGGAACGTGGAAGGCCACTCCTGTTATACATGTCCGTATCAGATAATGCATTTGGATGTGTTTTGGGGCAACATGATAAAACTGGGAGGAAGGAGTAAACCATATGCTACTTGAGCAAGAATTTCACACCGTGTGAAGAACGATATACTTTGTTGGAATGAACCTGTTGCACCTTAACTTAGGTTGCACAAAAATTGAGGCACTACTTGTCAGCATACACCACTTATCTTATTTCTAAGATGGACCCGCTCAAGTACATCGTTTAGAAACCTATGCCTACAGGGAAGCTGGAAAAGTGTAAAATTTTCCCATGTGAGTTTAACATCGTGTATGTTACTTAGAGGGCCATCAAAGTACAAGCTTTTGGCTGACCACCTCGCTGAAAATCCCGTGGACGAAGAATAGTAGCCACTTAGGACATACTTCCCAAATAAAGAAGTATTGTTCACTGGAGAAGACATTTCAGAAGCATACTCTGGTTGGAGAATGCTCATTTATGGAGCCTCAAACTTCAAAGGAGTTGGAGTTGGAGCAGTACTAGTTTTAGAATATGGGCAACATTATCCAATCTCAACAAACTTCGATTTTCGTACACCAACAACATGGTAGAATACGAGGCTTGTATACTTGGGCTTAGACTGGCCGTTGACATAAATATCAAAGAGTTATTGGTTATAGGTGATTCAGACTTGTTGATTCATCAAGTACAAGGCGAATGGAATACAAAGAACACAAAAATCCTATCGTACTTACATTGTGTAAAGGAGTTGTGTAAGAAGTTTATCAAGGTGGACTTCAAGCATGGTCCAGGAGTCCAAAATGAGTTCGCGGGTGCTTTGTCAACTTTTTCTTCCATGATTCAACATCAAGATAAGAACCACATAGACCACATCAAGGTGAATGTGCAAGATCAACCAGCTTATTGTTTCCATGTGGATGAAGAGCCAGACGGAGAACCATAGTATTATGACATTAAGAGGTATCTCAAGACAAGGGACTATCTTGAAGAAGCAACCAATACCCAAAAGCAAAACACTTAGGAGATTGGCAAATAATTTTTTCCTAAACGGCAAAATCCTGTATAGGAGGACCCCAGATTTAGGACTATTGAGGTGTGTAGATTCCAGAGAAGCAACCAAGATGATAAAAGAGATACATGCAGGAACGTGCGGGCCTCACATGAATGGGTTTACTTTGGAAAATAATATTCTCCGAGCAGGTTACTTTTGGATGACCATGGAAACAAATTGTCATTCTTTTTGTACAGAAATGTCATCAGTGTCAGATTCACGGTGATTTGATTCGAGTCCCACCGAATGAACTCAATGTGACAAGTTCCCCTTGGCCGTTTACAGCTTGGGGCATGGATGTCATTGGCCCTATTGAGCCGGCCGCATCGAATGGGAACAGATTTATCTTGGTAGCTATTGATTATTTCACAAAGTGGGTAGATGCTTTTTCGTACAATTCAGTTACAAAGTAGGTGGTAGCAGATTTTGTCCGCAACAACATCGTTTATCGATTTGGAATTCCTGAGTCAATCATTACAGACAATGGAGCTAATCTCAATAGTGATTTGAGGCATGAAATATGTGACAGGTTCAAGATTACTCACAGAAATTCTACTTCCTATCGACCTCAGATGAATGGAGCCGTTGAAGCAGCCAACATGAATATTAAGAAGATACTGTGGAAGATGATTGATAACTATAGGCATTGGCACGAGAAGCTACCATTTGATCTCCTTGAATATCTCACTAGAGTTAGAACATCAACTGGGGTAACGCCTTATCTTCTGGTCTATGGAACTGAAGTTGTATTACCCGCGGAAGTTGAAATACCATCTTTAAGGGTCATCCAAGAAGCCGAGCTGAGCAATGCAGAATGGGTGAAGAATCGTTATGAACAGCTAATGCTTATTAATGAGGAGAGAATGAATTCAGTTTGTCATGGTCAACTCTATCAAAACAGGATAGCCAGAGCCTTCAACAAGCAAGTGAAACCAAGGCAGTTCAAACCGAGACAACTGGTTTTGAAGCGCATATTCCCGCACCAAAATGAAGCTAAAGGAAAGTTTGCACCAAATTGGCAAGGTCCGTACATGGTGCATCAGGTATTGACTGGAGGAGCACTGATTTTAGTAGAAATGGATGGTGAAGTATGGACCAAGCACATCAATGCAGACGCAGTCAAGAGATACTACATCTAGAGTCATATATGGAAACCTCTTTATTTTCTATGTAATTCTTCTTAATTAAAATGAACTACGTTGACCTGGTTCCCATTTAAGCGGGGATACGTAGGCAGCCTTGTGGGTTCGGTCTCATTATAATAAAATTTATTATTTCCCCCAAGTTGGAAGTCCAAACAATGTTGTAAACGCAAGATTTTCAAAGGCCAGAGCATCAAAGTCAACACGAATCAACCAGATTACTCACAATTTTTCTTTGAATGCAGATTATTCAAGATAGCCGAAGCAGCAAAATCAATAACGAGCATAATTACCAAGACCATTCGTCGAGAGGTTTGAATTTCTTATAGTAATTTATACAAAACTACCCTTCTTGAATGGTAATGATTCTTAAAATCCAATTTTAAGATTATAAGATATTTTTTAATACACTTATTTTCATTACTTTTAAGTCACTAACCTTCTAAATGCAAACTGCATCGCACATGGCTTTAAATATATTGCACGCTGATGCACCACACCATTGTTTTCAAACGCAACACAAATTCACTGCACCACTACTTTCAGATGCACCGCACAAATATTTTCCAATGCACCACACCATTACTTTCGAATGCACAATTTCTTGCAAAATGCACAACATAAATACTTTCAAATGCACTGCACCATTTCGTTCAAAGGCACCGCAAATGCACCGCACACATGCTCTCAAAAGAACTATATCATTTCTTGCAGATGCACAACAAATACTTTCAAATGCACTGCACCCATTACTTTTAAATGCATCATAGAGTTGCTTTGTATATGCACCTTAAATATTTTCATTACCTTAAATCATTTGGCTAGAAAAGCCTCATCAGTCATTTGGCTTAAACACCTTAATTGCATCATCATTTGGCTTAAATACCTCATTTTCATTAATCATTGGCTTAAATGCCTTATTTTATCAATCATGCGGTTGAATGCTTCATTTTCATAAATCATCGCTGAAAAGCATCATTTACATGAATCATTGGCTCAAAGCCTCATTTCATAAGTCAGGATCAAAGCATTATTTTTAAAATACCTGATTTGTCTTGATGACGAAATAACGGCTTAGAGGTGTCATTTTAATGAAGTTATTATTTTTTTATTTTATTTTATTATTATATTTTTATTATTATTATTGTTATTATTATTATTGTTATTTATGACTTATAGCATTTCTATCTTGTTTACTAATAAATTTACCTAGTATGTTGAACTTAGCAAAAACTACACAACGTGGAACTAACTCTTAGCAGTGAACTGTGGAAAATTTGCTAAAGAGGAGTATCAAACTCAAAAGCAAGGTCAAGGATCTACTCTCTAACTCTACTCTGCCTACGTCCCAAAACACGAGATATGTAGGTAATCCAAATAATTCTAATTTTTTTCATCGTATCCACTACTATATTTTCTCAATCAATTGATTTTATAATCTCACAACTCTTCAATATCCTAATGTCATCATAACTCGATATTGGGGCAGATTTCAAAAATCAGCGAGTTCATTCAATCATATGGTATCACAGAACAGTGTCTAGTGGGATCCTATTTATAAGTGTGATGTCGACCGTATTTTATACCTAGGAGGCTACAAATACAGGTTTGTTCTCAAAATATTGCCACCTAACTTTTGTCACGACCCAAAATCCGTAAGGTCGTGATGGCGCCGAACATCATTTTCAGGTAAGCCAAACATTAATTAGTTGAAACAATTTCCTGTTTTATCATTTATTAAGAAGAATTTCCTTACACTTTATTACATATTAACTAAATAAAATATGTCAAGTAATACAATAGTTTGAATATTCCATTTTAGCAATTATACCCCAACACATCCCAGAACCCGGTGTCACAAGTACGTGAGCGATTTCTAAGAATTTATACAATCATCACAAAGCCTGTCAGAAATACAAGTTGGACAAGGAAATTTAAAATAAAAATAAATACTTTACGAGGGAGACTCTTTCAGCTGCGGTTCGCCTCGGGATGGTGCAGTTCGTCTAAGTCTCCAACCAGCCATGTAACTATGAAGGTACCTGTGCAATAAAAATACACATCAAATGTAGCATGAGTACAAAAATAACGTGTATTCAGTAAGTCGTCCACCTAACCTCAGAGAGGTAGTGATGAAAGGTCGAATTAGACACTCATTAGAGCCCAACAATTAATTTAACAGCATAAGATGAACACGATAGGCTTGTAAAGGTAGTAAAGCAGCAATATATATAAGGCACTGAAATCCAAGTAAATACTGGAAATAAACAAACAGTTACCCCTTCCTCATTTTCCCCCAAATATTTTTAAATAAACAATTTCCTCTTTGTTTTCCCCCAAATATCTTGTCACTTTTAAAAATCCCTGAAAAACATTTAACAATTTAGCATGCGCATACGGGATAAGGAAAAACGGCCTGAGCCGTCATAATAATCATCTCTGTGCACTGTCGAGGGTCAAACGGCCCGAACCATAATATTTCTTTCAATCTCGTCGTGGCATACAACCCGCTCCCATGAGAGTGGGGGGTATAACACTCCGCTCGCGGAATGTAAATTGCAAAGCGGTCACATGCAGTCATGCACAATCAACAGTCCACCCCGACTACATCGGGAAAACAAACGCGCAAGTAAATGATAGGTTCCTTTTTAAAAAACCTTGAAATAGTATTTAAATCCTTTTTCGAAATTCACTTGCCAAGTATTTATAATGTTTAATAACATAACCTTATCCGGAAATACAATTGCCCGCGAAGGAAATCAATTTTCTTTTTAGATGCTTAAGAAAATAAACTCTAATCTTCTTTAGTCATTAAATTACAAGTTCAATTATATTAGCAGTCTAATATTACAGACAAGATCACAGGTACAACAGGTAAGGCATGCTACTGGGTCCTAGGCTACCCGGACATGGAATAATAGTAGCTACACACAGACTCTTGTCACCTCGTGTTTACATAGCCCCCGCACTTAATTAGTATATCATAAATTGATAGTAACACATACTTAATTAGTTCACCTAGGGGGACAATTCCCCCTCACAAAGTTAGAAAAGAGACTTACCTCGCTCTGAAATTCCATAACCGGCCTCCAAGCCCTTCCGATGACTCAAAGCGTTGCACAACGCTCCGAAACTATTCAAACAACGACAAACCAATGAAAATATACTCTAATATTTTCAACAATTCAAAATTATATAATTTCCAACTCTGCTTAGTGCAATGAAAAAAATGCCCTCGCGCCCACGTGCTCGAATTCCGAAATTTCTCGAAGATACATTCTACCCATAGCTTTACTACTTCAAATATACAATTTACACTAAATTCCAGGCTCAAATTCGTGGCTAAAAATCCAAATTACCATTTTCTAGGTTCCTTTAAGATTTCCAAATTTCCTACAAATTTCCAACCAATTTCCATGTCTAATCCATGCATATAATCTTGTATTTAACTTAAAAACGGGAGGAATTTACTTACCTTGATATGCATGATGAAAATCCCCCTTTGAAGCCTCCCAAAATCGCCATGCCAAGATGTTAATAGTGAGAAAATGGCCAAAATTTTGCATATAAACTAATCTGCCCAGGCCCTAATTACTCTCTGCGTTCGCATAGCCTCCTCGAGCCAAGACTCCGCCTTTACGGTCCCCTCCTCGCGTTCACATAGGCCAAAGGGCCCCCCAGGCCCCCAGCTCCCCTTTCCTCTACGCGTTCGCACACCTGACACCGCGTTCGCACTCCCTTCTTCGCGAACGCACAAGCCAAACCAGCAGCCCTCAAATTTCCTTCTATGCGATCGCACACAAGGGACCATGATCGCATAGCACACCAGATACATTAGAAGACAGCAGCAGCAGCAAAACAGAGAAAAATTGTCCGAAATTGCCCCTAAACACACTCGAGGCTCCAGAGACCTCGTCCAAGTCCCATAACATCCCACGGACATGCTCGAGGCCTCAGATCCCATCAAACAATGCCGAAATCAGGAATCGCACTCAAACTCAAACTTTAAGAACTTAGAATTTCGAACTTCTACATTCGATGCCGAAACCTATCAAATTACGTCTGATTGACCCCAAATTTTGCACACAAGCCATATTCAACATTACAGACATGCTCCAACTTTCGGAATCGTATTCCGACCCCGATATCAAAATTTCCACTTCCGGTCGGATTTCTCAAAAACATTCAAATTTCTATCTTTAGCCAAATGACTCCAAAATGACCTACTGAGATCCAAATTCACTTCTGATCGCGCTCCCAACTCCAGAATCACCATACGAAGCTATTCCCAGATCAAAATCCCATATGGACATCAACACCACTGAAATGCGCTTCAGGCCAAACTTAGGAAATTTCTTCAAAAATGCTGCCTTCCACAATATGCATAGAAACCCTCCCAGTTTATCCAAAACCCGATCCGGATATACGCCCAAGTCCAAAATCATCATACGAACCTGCAGGAACCTTCAAATCCTGATTCGGAGGTCGTTACTCAAAAACCCAATGTTAGTTGAATTTGCCAACTTAAGGCTTCTAAAATGAGAATTTTCTTTCCAAATCAACTCTTAACTCCCCGAAATTCAGTTCCGACCACGCCTACAAGTGAGAAAACCTGAAACGGAGCTGATCATGGCCTCAAACTGCTGAACGACCTGCTAGACTTCAAAACGACCGGTCGAGTCGTTACAACTTTGGCCTTCGCAAAACTACAAAATACATAAAACAAATTTCCTAATATAACTCTCGAACACATATGGCCTAAGTCTTGTTAAGCCCGAGGTGTGTAGGCAACTCGAAACAGGGGTTCGACCATAATTTATTATTATTGTTTTTTTTTTCTTCTTTTGTAACTTTCCGAAAACCTCTTCAATCCTTTCAAAGACCCGTACCTGATGGTCGAACAAATTTGGCTACTATGTCAATTTCTTTGTCCGAAAACTCTTACATCGTCTCTGGTCAAAGAGGGGCAGCTGTTGACATCCAATTTTGTTCCTCTTTTCTTCCAATTCATATCTAGGAGCTGCTAAGTTATTAATACATCAAATACTAAATTTTTTCAATAATATTTTCCATCGACTACTATTACCATTAGAGTTAGCACTAGTATTACTATGTATTATCATGACTATTAGGATGATTATTATTATTATTATTATTATTATTATTATTATTATTATTATTATTATTATTATTATTATTATTATTATTATCATTATTATCATTATCGCTACATTAATCATTGACATGGCTACTATATTTTGTTTTCATAATTTTATTATACAAGTTATCGTTACTTTATTTTTAAATTCTATAGTTATTAGATGCAAGAAAATATTTTATTAATATCTACATCATTAGCGGAAGTCTGTAATATGAATTAGTAAGTTTAGAAGCCCAAATAAATATGCAAAGAATAGAGGATTTTTAAAGACTAAAACCAACTAGGCATGATTTAAAAAATATCTACAAAATCTTAGCGTCATTTATTGAATAACAAATAAGGCAGTAAAAATATTATATTAGTAGCAGTTTCCATCTTGTAGTTAATCAAATCCCAACAAATCTCATAATTTAGCTCCTAATTAAACTCCCCAATAATAACCTTCTATACATGATCTCCATTTTTTTTTAACAAAAACCAAAAGCAAAAGAAACCCGTCTTCAAAAACTAGACATACCATCAAAGGAAGACGCAAAATAATCTGCACCATTGAAGGCATTTCCTTTAATTTCCAATTAAGTGAATTAATATATTATCGGTGTATTGTAGGTTTGTGATTTTAGTATGCTTAGAAACAATATACATAACATAATAATGGTATATCATAAATTAGTATTTGTTTAGTTATGTATGAATATATAATTATATTATCATGTATTAAGGCTATATTATAGGGTTTTATATTTTAATTAGGTGTGTAATAATTATATACACATTATAATAATGGTATAATCTACAACTGTGTTTGTTTATTATATACATGGAATAATAAACATAATCAGAGTATAATCAAATATACATGGTATAATAAAGATTAAGAAACTAGGCTAAGAATTTCAAAATTTAGAATCTCAGTCGCAAGAGAAATTAGATTTAGGGTGAATTTGAAGGAAAGATTTACTTATTAAATCAATTGTATGNATTATTATTATTATTATTATTATTATTATTATTATTATTATTATTATTATTATTATTATTATTATTATTATTATCATTATTATCATTATCGCTACATTAATCATTGACATGGCTACTATATTTTGTTTTCATAATTTTATTATACAAGTTATCGTTACTTTATTTTTAAATTCTATAGTTATTAGATGCAAGAAAATATTTTATTAATATCTACATCATTAGCGGAAGTCTGTAATATGAATTAGTAAGTTTAGAAGCCCAAATAAATATGCAAAGAATAGAGGATTTTTAAAGACTAAAACCAACTAGGCATGATTTAAAAAATATCTACAAAATCTTAGCGTCATTTATTGAATAACAAATAAGGCAGTAAAAATATTATATTAGTAGCAGTTTCCATCTTGTAGTTAATCAAATCCCAACAAATCTCATAATTTAGCTCCTAATTAAACTCCCCAATAATAACCTTCTATACATGATCTCCATTTTTTTTTAACAAAAACCAAAAGCAAAAGAAACCCGTCTTCAAAAACTAGACATACCATCAAAGGAAGACGCAAAATAATCTGCACCATTGAAGGCATTTCCTTTAATTTCCAATTAAGTGAATTAATATATTATCGGTGTATTGTAGGTTTGTGATTTTAGTATGCTTAGAAACAATATACATAACATAATAATGGTATATCATAAATTAGTATTTGTTTAGTTATGTATGAATATATAATTATATTATCATGTATTAAGGCTATATTATAGGGTTTTATATTTTAATTAGGTGTGTAATAATTATATACACATTATAATAATGGTATAATCTACAACTGTGTTTGTTTATTATATACATGGAATAATAAACATAATCAGAGTATAATCAAATATACATGGTATAATAAAGATTAAGAAACTAGGCTAAGAATTTCAAAATTTAGAATCTCAGTCGCAAGAGAAATTAGATTTAGGGTGAATTTGAAGGAAAGATTTACTTATTAAATCAATTGTATGCTCAAAGTCACTATTTTGATCGTGCAACTATCATTTTGGTTAAAATTAACTAATAATAAATTATGAAATACCAAGAAATAACTAAAAGTCGTCACTATTGTTAAACACTTTATTTAGATAGTTTTTGTCACGACCACAGGGAGGTCCCCGGCTGCTGAGCAGGCTGCACCCCTCCCTCTGCCACGGCCTCGACCACGGCCTCGACCTCCAGCTGGTCCTGTTGGTGTCTGATCACCACGATCAGTAGCACGAGTCCTCACCATCTGTGAGAGAATGCAAAAAATAGAAGATTAGTTCGAGAATTCAACAGATTCGCACGACAGAATTCCTAAGGGTTATGTAGCCTCTCGGAGATAAGTACAGACGTCTCCGTACTGATCCGCAAGACTCTACTAAACCTGTTCATGACTGGTGAGACCTATTTAACCTAGAGCTCGGATACCATCTTGTCATGACCCGATTTTGGATTCGTGATAGCGCTTGTCGTGGAACCAGGCAAACCGCCCTTTTTATCTAAGCTAAATTCAATTTCCAGTAAAAATACGATTTTAAACGAATTTATTGATAATATTAAGAATCTGAAGTTAAAAAAATATATTTGAAAAACAAAATTTAAAACCTCCAACCCCGGATCCGGTGTCACTCAGTCATGGGCTGCTATATATGAAAAAATAAAGAATGGAGCAATAAACAATATAGTCTCAAAATAAGTGCAACAGGTGTAAGGAAGAGAAGACGAGGTCGCGATCGCCAGCTGCTACCTCGACAACTCCAAGGAAAACTCTGACAGCTGCTTAATATCCACTACCCGGTCTCGGTGTACCTGGATCTGTACACAAGGTGCTGGGGTTAACGTGAGTACACTAACTCAGAAATAACGAACCCAAACTATGGGCTGAGAAGTAGTGACGGACAAAAACCTCAAAATTTTAAAATAAACAATATACATAATTTAGACATGCTAACAAGTTATCAAGATGAGTAAATATGCCAAGTATGCCAATATACTATACATGACATCATAAAATATATGTATGAAACCAATGTGGATATGCTCATAGTGTTCACAACCCTCACACAGAAGTCCACTCAGTACCGCATATGGCTCTTAGGCCCAAGGAAAAGTCCATCCTAGAACGTACATAATCATTGATGACCGTAGTCACACCGTAATCAGGAAAGCGGCCAATCCAGCCCCACCGAGAAAGTCCATCTCCGGATTACAACACTTGGACAATATCCATGTCCAGGGACGATCCATCCCTCACATAAAGTCCACTTCGGACACAATCCATGCGCAGGGAAAATCCATCCCTCTACATCAATGCGCTCCCTTGGGGTGTAAAGACTCCGGAGAGGCCTGTAATGACCCGGCCGGTCGTTCTAAGAGTTTAGCTCTGTTTCCCCCATTTCTGCTTCATTTTATGTTGTTCAACTTCATTTGTGTGGGTTATGGTGAGAATTGAGGTATTTAGTCTCTTAAAGTAGCCTAATAGTTGAGAAAGTCACCTGAGAGTTGACTTACTGGTGAACAACCTCGGAATATGTATTTTATGGCTCGGATAGCTTCGTTAGGTGATTTGGGACTTAGGAGTGTGTTCGGAATGATGTTTTGATGACTTGTGTAGAATTAGGCTTGAATTGGCAAATGGTTGTATATGGAAGTATATGGATGTGTTAGAGCGAGGCATTTCTTGATAAGAGGTTGTCTACCTGTACTGGGTTGTTCTGAGAAGTTATTGTAACTAAAAGTTATCGCTATGAGTGTTTGAGTCGCGTGGTGTATTATGTGATTTCATCTGACGTGGATATATGGCTTGATTCAGCATGTTCACACTTGTTCCGTTTATAGATATTGAAATTTTGATCTTGTATATTATTTCAGCAGGGGGAATTTGGTACTAAGGTTTATGGGCCAGGATTTGGATTTTGAAATTTCAACGGTATTTTTCTATTGGACCTATATGGGATAGGGTGACGTGGGATCACCCCCGGGTATGTGCATGGTAAGCTACGTAACAGTTTGATGGTGTTGGAGAACAACTCTTGGCACGTTCGAGGTCGAACGTATGTTTAAGTGGGGGAGGATGTAATGACCCGGACGGTCGTTCCGAGAGTTTAGCTCCATTTACCCCGTTTCTTATTCATTTTATGTTGTTCAACTTCATTTATGTGTGTTGGGTCGGTTGGTTCGGGTTCAGAGTGGTTATGGTTAGAATTGAGGCATTTAGTCTCTTAAAGTAGCCTAACAGTTCAAAAAGTCAACTAAGAGTTGACTTATTGGTTAATGACCTCAGAATGCTGATTCTATAGCTCGGATAGCTTCGTTAGGTGATTTGGGACTTAGGAGTCTGTTCGGAATGAAGTTTTGATGACCGGTGTAGAATTAGGCTTGAATTGGTGAAAGATAGTTTTGGCGATTTCCGGTCGGTGGTGGAAAAATAGGCTATTAGGATCGGAATGAAATTTCGGAAGCTGGAGCAGGTTCGTAGTGTCATTTTGGATTTGTTTGTAAAATTTCAGGTCAATCGGAGGTGTTTTTGTTGGTTTCGGCGTCGTTGGCGAAATTTTGAAGTTTCAAAGTTCATAGGCTTGAATTTGATGTAATCTTGGTGTTTTCGTGTTTTTTTTGGTGTTTTGAAGGCTCGACTAAGTTTGAATAATTCTATGGGGTGTGTTGATATGTTTGTTGGGGCCCCGAGAGGCTCGGGATTGATTTCAGATGGTTGCGGGGTTATAAACTTGGAAAATTTGCAGAAAATAGTTGCTGGTGTGAGTTTTTGGTGTTGGCCGCACGTGCGGATGGGTAGCCGCAGGTGCAATGTCGCATGTGCGATGGGCCATGCCCAGGTGCGAAAGAGGCTAGGCAGGGGAATTTCCGCAGGTGCGAAGTTATGGCTGCACCTGCGAAGCAGCAGGTGCAGAGGATTGGCCGCAGTTGCGAAATTGGTCCGTTAGTGGGGCTTCCGCAGGTGCGCACCTGGTACCGCAAGTGTGGGTCCGCAGGTGCGACTAAGTGTCCGCATGTGCGAAAATACTGGCAGAAACAATATAAAAAGGGCCTCCGTGAAAATTCTCTCATTTCACCATTTTTGCATGCGGGAGGAGCTCTTTGAAGGCAATTTGAAGAAGGGAGTTCGCTATTCTTCAGTTAAGGCAAGTTCTCGGGTTATTAAAATCGTTTCTATGCTATTTTGTTCGGATTAGGCTTGAAAATTTGATGATTTAAGTAGGAAAGGGTTGGGAAGAAGGGGTGGAGAATTGGAATTTTCTTTTGAGGTTTTGGGTAGGCAATTGTGATCCGATTGTGATGATTTTGGTATTAGTAGAATCGTGGGAGGACGAGGTTTCTAATGATGTAAAAATTATCGAATTCCGAAACGTGGGCTCAGGGCTCGAGTTTCGACGAATTTTGAGATTCTTGTATAATTTGATAGTTTTCGATTGGATTGTGTTCCTTTGGCATATATTAATGATGTTAAACTGGTTTTGGCTAGATTCGAAGAAATTGGGAGCCAATTTGAGGGGCAAGAGCATAGCGGACTAGTGTTGTGGCCCGATAGAGGTAAGTAATGGTTATAAATGTTGTCCTAAGGGTAGGAAACCCCAGACTACATATTTCTCACTGGTTTTTGAATGGCGCACATGTCGGATGACGAATATGTGGCGCGCACTGATTTTTGGATTGGACTTGGTCCTCTCGCGGAAACTATTGAGTTGCATATTTTACTGTAAACCTTATGTTAAATTATGTTCCAAATATTGTTGCAATATTTGGGCTATAAGCCGTGTTTGGGGAATTGTGCCGATCTGTTTAGACCCTTTGGGGGCTTTTTACTGCTTTTTTCCCTCAACATTTGATGATGATTTCACTCAGCCACATTGTGGTTACTTTTTTTGAAACTCAGCCTGATTTAACTACTTTCAGATTTAAAATGATGTTTTGGGTCGAGTACCCTGTTTTACTAATTCGCCCGAGGGGCCTTTGAGTGGTTTTGCTGAGTGATGGTGAGGTGCTGAGTAATATTAGTGCTTGGACTGAAGGATCCCCTCCGGAGTCTGTACACACCCTCAGTGAGCGCACCGAGTACCGGGTGCTGAGTGCCGAGTAACGAGTGATTGGGAGGCATGAGTGACTGTGAGATATGCCCGAGGGGATGATTATGAGTGATGGTGAGGTATGCCCGAGGGGCTGATTATGAGTGACTGTGAGGCATGACCGAGGGGATGATTATGAGTGATGGTGAGGTATGCCCGAGGGGCTGATTATGAGTGACTGTGAGGCATGACCGAGGGGATGATTATGATACTTGTTTTTGCCCGAGGGGCTACTTATGATTTTACCACTTTCACTCTGAACTTATGAAACATGTTTTGCCCGAGGGGCCTCTTTATGATTTATTTCATTTTCATACTAACCTTTCGGTTTGAAGTTGTTGAAAATATACATTTTCCAAAGGATTTTTTTCTGAAGTTTGTTTTATGGCATGATGATTTCATATATCTATGTTTATACTGTTGGAAAGTAAGGTTGTGCATATTGTGAATTGATGACATTGATTTATGTGTTTCTTGTTGCTCAGACCTGCTTTATTTTCATTACTACTGAGTTGGTGTACTCACATTACTCTCTGCACCTTGTGTGTAGATCCAGGTGTTAGGGCAGGGTGAGCTGTCTATCTGTTCCAGAGATTCTCGGAGGTTTGCGAGGTAACTGTATGCGTCCGCAGTCCTGCTCCCTCTCCTGCTTACTATTATAGAATTTATTATTGTTTGAGTTGTATATTTTATGTAGATTCTCATGACCAGTGACTCCGGGTTCTCCGAGGGGGGGGGTGTATTTAATATTCAGTATAGCTTTAAATGTTTTATAAATGTTTAAAGGAAACCTTTATGGGTAATCTATATAGTAAAGATGTAAATGGAAGCTTATTATGAATCAAGTGTAGTTTTGGCAGGCCTAGTTCCACGATAGGCGCCATCACAGTTGGCTTAGATTTTGGGTCGTGACAGTTTTGTATCAGAGCACTAAGTTACATAGGACTCACCATTTATGTGCAGGTTTAGTAGAGTCTTGCGGATCGGTACGGAGACATCTGTACTTATCTTCGAGAGGCTGCGGAACCCTTAGAAAAATTTCACATTCTTAAATTCTTGTCGTGCGAATCCATTGTATCCAGCCAAGAGCGTAACTCTTGAATTCTTTTCATGTATTCGAACGCGCACGAGAGCGCTTGGTATCAGCTGTGCATCAACGGCTTGTGGCTTCCATGGATGAGATGTGATTTTGGCTTGTTGGTAATGGGCTAGTCTGGAGGACTTGATGCCAGATTCATTATGTGGATTGATTGCTGGGATTTTCGTTGTGTGGGCACATGTATTTTGGGACTTATATGTCTGTTTGTGCTCTTATTTATGAGAATTGATGACTACATGCCTATGTTGTGGGTGTGATTTGATGGTTAGATGTGTCTAGACTGTGATTTGTGACAAAAAGGGTTGGCTGGAAATACAATAAGATTTATCGAGTGTTTGATTTCTGTCTCGATTTGGTATATGGCCTTGAGTTGTGAGTATGTTGGAAGACCTCTCATGTTTTGTAGTGGTGGAGTGAAGGGGATTTTTATGTTGGGTTATGAGTTCCTGGTGATGTCTGTTGAGCTGATCATTTGCCCCAGTAACATTCATGTATTTGATTAACGGTGTATTCCAGCCGTATTAGCATTCCTGCTATTGTATTCATTGATAGCGTCCTGACATATATGCGTATCCAGGAGTAGCATACTCAGTATCTGAGGATGGAATTATAAGGATTCAGGGAGGAAAGGCTCTATGCCACTTCTCCGAGTGTGACTTTTGTCTCGCGTCAGTAGCATTTTTAGGACACGTTGTGTCTAGTAAGGGTATCCATGTGGTCAGACATGTGTGGGTAGAGCTTCCAGAAGCTCGAGATTTTTGTGACCACCGCTCCAGTGTCTGTTCTGCCATCAGGTTTAGGTTTTTACCGCGTATTGTGATGCCTCGAGGGTAGGCGTTGTTTGTGTCTAGATGCAGGAAGGTGTAGTGATTGCGTGATACTTATGGTCTTCATAAGTGTATGGAGAGATATTACGTTTGAGGCTAGCGGGCAGGGGTATCTCTTGTGGGTTGTCCTGGGGTGTGTGGTCCCTATGTAGTTCTGTAATAAGTTCTTTTCTACCAGTAAAATTATATATGTTGTAATTGGAGTTTAGATCGCTTGTGGAAGTTGGCATGACTATTGTGATGATGAATGCGAGATTTGCATATGACTTGAGCTGTAAGACGGATAGTGTTATTATGGGCATTGTGAATTATTTTTTGTCTCGATCGTTGGCTTCGATCCAAGTGGGGGGGTCTGTTCATGATAAGTTGATTGCACGACTATGTGTTGTATCGATTTCAGTTCGAGGTATACTGGTAAATCAACTGTAACCTGTAGGCATGGGGTCTGAGAATGTCACGAGTAATGGAAATTTATTCGATATAGGTTGTAATGTACTCTATTGGGTAATTGGGTTCTATTGAATGATTTAGTGGAAATTGTAAAAGGTGTAGTGTGTGCAGTGTATGAATTTGCTTGTGGCTTCAAGTGAGTGGTTTAATTTCCTAGTATGTTAGTGTGCAAACGGGTCAGGTCGATTATGTCTAACTGGTTAGTGTGATTGAGATTTATGTTAGAGGATGTCAAGACTTGTGGTACTTCTACATCATCACAGATTCTACATATCGGTATCATGAAGGTGAATGTAATGGCTTTAGATGCGCAGGAAGTCTCTTCAGGGTAAGTATTTCGAATGTGGTACTTTTGGGGATATTTAAGAGAGTATCATTTTGAAAGTAAGTCAGAAGGAACTTGGGTAATTAGGGAAACTTGGTAATAGTTCGGATCGGCATGGTAAGGGATACGAGTAGTTTTTTTGGTGTTCATGAGGTGACGATTTTTACGGGTGTTTCTTAGCAATGCTCTTGGATTCTTGGTGGCCTGCGTAGCTTGGTTGAGTTAGAAGAATTTATTCATGATGGTTTGGTGTTGCGCAAATGGGATTTGGGATAGCTGCTGATGTTTTCTACCGCGGTTAAGGGTGCATATTCTCTTTTGGGTACGTAGTTTCTTGTGGCTCAGAAGGGACCATGGAGTTCCCATATTTTTTTCCCTAGGTTGGCATGGCGCATGCGGTATGTTGGGTAGAGCTGAGATTTGCATATTTGAGGTCACGGTTCGGTTCTGGAAGGAAGGTCATAAATTCTTAAGCAGCATGGGCAGTTTCAGATGACTAGGTAGATGATATCAATAATTGGAGCGACTTGATGAGGGTATATATTTCAGAAAGAGCAATGTGTTTGAGTTAAGGGTACTTCATTGGTTTCGCGGCGCCCTATTGTTGGATCGACTGTTGATATTCAAGGTTTCTTGGTAAAATGAAGAATTATAGGGGTATCCCTCGTGAAATGAGTGAGTGTTTGGGATGTGTTCTATATTCGAGCGATGGAGNGGGTGTGTGTTCTACACCGGGTCGGAATTGTTGACTCCGAATTTTTATTATTGAGGAAAGTACCATTCGATTGTGATTGAGTTTATTCATGTTCTAGAGTGATCTATGAGTTACCCTTCGGTGTTGTGAGGATTGGTGATTATATGCTATATGCACATATTGTGCGGTTCTAATTGCACTTTATAGCTAGGTTTGAGTAAGGTAAGTAATTGGGTGTTGCGGGATTGAGACGTGTTGGTATTATACCTTCTGTTTCGGGTAGCATGGTGTCGTTTGGTTTCCCCCATGGTTATGGCAATGCACTTTGAGTACCTGATGGCGAATTTCGAATGGTTATTTTTGAGCAAGGTGTGTTGAAATATTTCAAGTAGACCAGCGGTTGGATGAGATCACGCAGTGTAGCGGAGTTATGTAGGGGTATGACCTTTGCTATTGGATTCATGTGTTTTGATTTTTACGGTGCGTGCCATGCTTTTGGGATGTGTTATGTATTCTAGCGGTGTAGTTGTGATCAGATATGGTAATCCGTATGTTTCATGGACTTCGAGACTGAGAGCTCTCATAAACAGGATATTTTGTGGTAGTAAAGATGCGAGCTAAGCTAGTCGGATGTTATTATGTATCATGATTTTGTCATTATGAACTTATCGGTAAGTTATCTATTTGTTGTGGGTGATTAGAGTTAATTTAGGGTTACTATAGGCTAATATGGGTGTGTGTTCTGCACCGGGTCAGAATTGTTGGCTCCGAATTTCTACTATTGAGGAGTGTACCATTCGATTGTGATTGAGTTGATTCATGTTCTAGAGTGATCTATGAGTTACCCTTCGGTGTTGCGAGGAGTGGTGATTATTGGTCATATGCACATATGGTGCGGTTCTAATTGGGCTTTATAGCTAGATTTGAGTAAGGTAAGTAATTGGGTGTTGCGGGATTGGGAGGTATTGGTTATATACTGTAAAGACCCGTAAAATTTTCTCGTTTTAAAATAATGCCCGAATGAGTCCTCGAGTTGTTTTTATCGTAGAAATTTTTAAAACAGACCTAAATTGAGTATAAAGTACCCCGAGACTTAAAGAAATTTTTTTTCCAGAAAGTAAGTGTTATGCGACGCACTATGCGATCGCATAACGTGTATGCGGACTGCATAATGGTCGCATACACGGGCAGATCACTGCCCCATTTGAGGTCAACTATGCAGTCCAATGTGCGATCGCATTTTAGTTATGCGGACCGCATATTTGTCGCATTGTTGCCTTTGATTTTTTGAGGGAAGTTATGCCACGCATTATGTGATCGCATAACGTGTATGCGGACCGCACAATGGTCGCATACCTGGGCAGTGTGTTTTGAATTTTTGCCCATCTCGAGGGCCATTATGCGGTCAATTCTACGGACCGCATGTCAGGAATGCAGTCGTATTCCTGACCGCATTCTTGTGTCGGGCCCTATTTTTCTAATTTTTTTAAAACCCGACCCCGGTTCGTTAAAACACCCCTCCCCTTAAAATTTTTAACCATTTTCTGATATATTAGAGAGAGGAAAGAGTGGGTCATAGAGAGAGAAAGTCCCAACTTCATCAAATTGGTCTTCCTTCATCGCTCAAGCTTGGAACTAATCAAGTAGGACACAAATTTCTTCACTCCAAGGGGTAAGCTTCTACCTCATTAACCCTAATTTCCATATTTTTTTTAAAATAAAACATAGGTAGGATAGTTCATAAATATACGGTTAAAAATCTTGCATGCATGTACGCAATTTATCATAATCTAGTAAAGTAAAATGGGTTGGAGTAACCTTTCACTAAAAAGGGGTTATTTAATTTACAGGAACACCTAGGGTTTGATAGAAAGCTCCAATGAGTTCAATACAAGTTCATGATTCCTAATTCTAAGTTTAAATGTGCCGCATTGTCAATTAGATTGAAGGTGCTAGCCGGTCCGGTGATTTGAGAGTAAAAGTTAGAAATGGATTTCGACCCCAGGTATGTATGGATAACTTTAACCTTTGTAGAATCCTCTTGTTGGGTCCGAGTATACGGTATGAGTAACTTGTTTTAAAATATGTGAATTGATTGTTCAAATGTGTTGAGACGTAAGATTCTATCCTATGATAGTCCTAGTTGATTACTATACTACCGTGCTATATGAGATTGTGAAAGGTGTTTTGATGTGCCTATCCTATTATGTGCAAAGCTCGTAAAATCTCGAGGGTATCGATATGAAAGTATGTGTTAATGAATGAAAGAATGTTAATGTGCCCATGTGTGGGAATGTATATGATGCCTAAAAACCGTGCGTGGTAAGTAATGAAAAAGCGTATTGTGAAATGATGTAAATGGGTTGAACGATTATGGTAACACCGTGTACATGAATTACTGCTTGGTGATAGTCATTGTGCCTTGAGCTCAAATAGCGAATTGTTGATATAAACTTGTGTTCCTTGAAAGGAAGAATTCTTGTGATTTGATTATTTGTGGTTGTTGTTACGAAATATGATTGTCGGGTGGGATCGGGTTGCGTGCCGCAACACAAAATAATAAGGATAATGAGATGTGAGGTAATAAGGTTGGCCGAGGTAATAAGGGAGGCCGAGGTAATAAGGATGGAATGTGATCATTATCACTATTGAAATGAAAATCTATGATCTGAGGTAATAAGGGTGGTCGAGGTAATAAGGGAGGCCAAGGTCATAAGGATGGAATGTGATCATTATCACTATTGAAATGAAAATCTATGATCTGAGGTAATAAGGGTGGTCGAGGTAATAAGGGAGGCCAAGGTCATAAGGATGGAATGTGATCATTATCACTGTTGAAATGAAAACCGGGGAAACTGTTGAATATGGTGATGTTGAAATGGAAAAAGGAGAGATTGTGAAACTTGTTGATTTTGGTTGCTTCTTTCCACGTGCATTGATTGATTGGTTCTATTACTGTCTCTTATCTGTGTATTGTTTGATTGTACATTGGATAAAGTCTGTTCATACATACTAGTATTATTCCACAGTACTAACGTCCCTTTTGCCAGGGGAGCTACACTTTCTTATACGAATGTAGGTAGTTCTACAGCAGGTAATTCAGCCCACCGTCAGTAGTGCCTCCTCTCCTTTCTGCCAGCTGTTCTGGTGAGCCCCACTTCCTCCCGAGGCCACGTGTGGCTCATCTCGCCTTATTTTAAGTTTACGGCGTCTGTAAGGTATAGTCGGGGCCTTGTTTCCGGCAAGTAGTAGATAAATCTTTTGTACTTGTAGAGGCTCCGTAGACACAATGTGGGTAGTGTACATATGAATTTTAGGTAAGTAATTGTACGGTTCGAAATCGTGATCCACGTTGGTAAATGTTGTGTGTATTTTGTAAGTGTTTTGTATCATATGCTGGTAATGATAATAAAGGTAGAAATGAATTCAAGTTGTAAGCTTATGCTAAGTTATAAATGGTTATTTCACATGAATAATGTATATTGAAATTACGGGGTAACGCGTGGGATAGGAAAGGCAAATCAGGTTCGCTTGACTGGGGTCACCCGGTTGAGTGCCGGTCGTGTCCCTCGATTTTGGGGCGTGACATTTACCTTCTGTTTCGGGTGGCATGGTATCGTCCGGTTTCCCCGGTGGTTATGGCAATGCACTTTGAGTACCTGATGGCGAATTTCGAAAGGTTATTGATTTTGGGCAAGGTGTCTTGAAATATTTCAAGTGGACCAGCGGTTGGATGAGATCGCGCAGTGTAGCGGAGTTATGTAGGGGTATGACCTTTGGTATTGGATTCATGTGCTTTTCTTTTTACGGTGTGTGCCAGGCTGTTAGCATGATATCGTGATGGTAATTGTTAATGGCAGGACAGTCCTCTCGTGTGGATCTTTTATATATGTTGATTTCAATGGGATGTTGTTGTTAGGTGCACAAGTTGCACATGTTTTGGCTTCGAATTGTATCGATGTGTCATGTTATCAGGGTGGTCGTGATGGATGAGAAAAGGCCATTGGGCCTAGAATGAACATTTTCAGAATTTTCTATAGCATAGTTGGAAGGATAAATATCGGGAGTCGGCTTAGAAATCTGCTATGATTCATGTTTGGGAAGGCGGAGCTTCATGTCTGACTTATCGCACGAATGGTTGTTAGTTCTACGTGCTTCTTTCATCATCGGCAGTGTATGGAAGTGTTAGAGCGAGGCATTTCTTGATAAGAGGTTATGTACCGGTACTAGATTGTTATGAGGAGTTATTGTGACTAAGAGTTGTCGCTAAAAGTGTTTGAGTCGCGCAGTGTATTATGTGATTTCATATGGGGTGCATATATGGCTTGATTCAGCATGTTCAGACTTGTTCAGTTTATAGTTATGGAAATTTTAATCTTGTATATTATTTCAGAAGTGGGAATTAGGTTCTAAGGTTTATGGACAAGGATTTGGATTTTGAAATTTCAACGGTATTGTGCTATTGGACCTATATGGGATAGGGTGACGTGAGATCACCCCCAGGTATATGCATGGTAAGCTACATAACAGTTTGATGGTGTTGGAGAACAACTCTTGGCACGTTCGAGGACGAACGTATGTTTAAGTGGGGGAAGATGTAATGGCTCGGCCGGTCGTTCCGAGAGTTTAACTCTGTTTCCCCTGTTTCTGCTTCATTTTATGTGGTTCAACTTCATCTATGTGTGTTGGGTCGGTTGGTTCGGGTTCTGAGTGCTTATGGTGAGAATTGAGGTATTTAGCCTGTTAAAGTAGCCTAATAGTTAAGAAAGTCAACTGAGAGTTGGCTTATTGGTGAACGACCTCAGAAAGCGGATTTTATGGCTCGATTAGCTTCGTTAGGTGATTTGGGACTTAGGAGTGTGTTTGGAATGAAGTTTTGATGACCAGTGTAGAATTAGGCTTGAATTGGCGAAAGCTAGTTTTGGCGACTTCCAGCTGGCAGTGGAAAATTAGGCTATCATGGTCCGAATGAAATTCCGAAAGTTGGAGCAGGTTCGTAATGTCATTTTGGATATGTCTTCAAAATATCAGGTCAATCGGAGGTGTTGCTTTTGGTGTTTCGAAGGCTCTACTAAGTTGGAATAATGCTATGGGGTGTGTTGGTATGTTTGGTTGGGGCCCCGAGGTGCTCGGGATTGATTTTGAATGGTTGGGGGGGTTTTGAACTTGGAAAATTTGCAGAAAATAGTTTCTGGTGTGGCCGCACCGGCGGATGCGTAACCACAGGTGCGGTGGGCCATGCGCAGGTGCGAAAGAGGCCAGGAAGGGGAATTTCCGCAGGTGTGAAGTTTTGGCCGCACCTGCGAAGCCGCATGTGCGGAGGATTGGCTGCATGTGAGAAATTGGTCCGTTAGTGGGACTTCCGCAGGTGCGCACCTGGGACCGCAAGTTCAAGTCCGCAGGTGCGACTAAGTGTCCGCAGGTGCGGAAATACTAGCATAAACAGTATAAAAAGGGCCTCAGTGAAAATTCTCTCATTTCACCATTTTTGCATGTTTGAGGAGCTATTTGAAGGCAATTTGAAGAAGGGAATTCATGATTCTTCAGTGAAGGTAAGTTCTCGGGTTATTAACATTGTTTCTATGCTATTTTGCTCGGATTAGGCTTGAACATTTGAGTATTTAAGTAGGAAAAGGTTGGGAAAAAGGGGTGGAGAATTGGAATTTTTGTTTGAGGTTTTGGTGTAGGAAATTGTGATCCGATTGTGATGATTTTTGTATGAGTAGAATCGTGGGAGGATGAGGTTTCTAGTGATGTAAAAATTATCGAATTCCGAGATGTGGGGCTGGGGCTCGGGTTTGGCCGAATTACGAGATTCTTGTATAATTTGATAGATTTCGATTGGGTTGTGCTCCTTTGGTATATATTAATGATGTTAAATAGGTTTTGGCTAGATTCGGAGCAATCGGGAGCCAATTTGAGGGGCAAGAGCATACCGTACTTGTGTTGTGGCCCGGTAGAGGTAAGTAATGGTTATAAATCTTGTCCTGAGGGTATGAAACCCCGGACTACATATTTCTCATTGATTTTATAATGGCGCACATGTCGGATGACGAATATGTGGCGTGCACCAGTTTTTGGATTAGACTTGGTCCTCTCCGTGGCAACTATTTAGTTACACATTTTACTCTACACCTTATGTTAAATTATGTTCTAAAGATTGTGGAAATATTTAGGCTATAAGTCATGTTTGGGGCCTCGCGCCGAACTGTTTAGACCCCTTGGGAGCTTTTTACTGTTGTTTTCCCTCACTATATGTTGATGAATTCACTCACCACATTGTGCTTACTGTTTTCGAAACTTATCCTGATTTACACTACTTTGAGATTTAAAATGATATTTTGGGTCGAATACCCTGTTTTACTGATTCGCCCGAGGGGCATTTTGAATGGTTCTGCTGAGTGATGGTGAGGTGTTGAGTGATGGTGAGATGCTGAGTGATATTATCGCCTAGGCTGAAGGAGCCCCTCCGGAGTTTGTACACACCCCCAGTGATCGCAGCAAGTACCGAGTGCCAGGTGACGAGTGATTGGAAGGCATGAGTGACTGTGAGGTATGCCCGATTGGGTGGTTATGAGTGATGGTGAGGTATGCCCGAGGGGCTGATTATGAGTGACTGTGAGGCATGCCCGACACGCTGATTATGATACATGTTTTTGCCCGATGGGCTACTTATGATTTTACCACCTTCATTCTGAACTTATGAAATATGTTTTGCCCGAGGGGCCTCTTTATGATTCATTTCATTATCATACAAACCTTTCGGTTTGAAGTTGTTCAAAATACACATTTTCCAAATGATTTTTTTTCTGAAGTTGGTTTTAAGGCACAATAATTTGATATATCTATGTTTATACTGTTGGAAAGTTAGGCTGTGCATATTGTGAATTGATGACATTGATTTTATGTGTTTCTTGTTGCTCAGACCTGATTTATTTTCATTACTACTGAGTTGGTATACTCATATTACTCCCTGCACCTTGTGTGCAAATCCAGGTGTTAGGGCAGGGTGAGCTGTCTATCTATTTTAGAGATTCTCGGAGGTTTGCGAGGTAGTTGCATGCGTCCACAGTCCTGCTTCCTCTCCTGCTTACTATTATATAATTTATTTTTGTTTGAGTTGTATATTTTATGTAGATGCTTATTACCAGTGACTCCGGGTTCTCGAGGGGGTTGTATTTAATATTCAGTATAGCTTTAACTATTTTATAAATGTTTAAAGGAAACCTTTATGGGTAATCAGTATAGTAAAGATGTAAATGGAAGCTTATTATGATTCGAGTGTAATTTTGGCTAGCCTAGTTCCACGATAAGCGCTATCACGACTGGTTTAGATTTGGGATCGTGACAGGGCTGTAGCGGCCAAAGCGCTATATCAAGCCAATGAAGGCATGATTTAATATCGTTGCGGTGTGCAGTCCGATGTCATAACTGTCTCAATAACGGGCTCTGGGTCTCACTCAGTCATTACTTTTTAGTCTCACTCACATGGATCACAAATGCCTCCATCAGCCCGACACAATGATAAGTATGCTTATAATTAACAATACTGAGACAGAGATATGAAGTGGTACGCTATAACAGGACTTAGTATATGGAATCAATTAACAGGACTGCGATCCTCTACTTAGCCTCCCAAATTCCGCATCTGCAGAGCTTTGCTCGCTCATGTGGGCCCGCACCTGCGGTCACATTTTCGCTGGTTACACCAGCACCAGTAGGTTAAGCTGCATTTTACCAACTTTAAAACTTCCGTTAATCACCCGAAATAAATCCCGAGCCCTCGGGACCCCAACCAAATATACCAACATATCATATATGATCATTCAAACTTAGTTGCACTCACGAAACACTAAAAATAACATCAAACCACCAAAATCAAATCAAATTTACGCCAAAGAACTTTGAAATTTCTAAAATCCTCCAACGATGCCGAAATTATCAAAATGGACATTACGAACCTGTTCCAACTTCCAAAATTCCATTCCGATCCTGATAGCCTATTTTCCACTGCCGACCGAAAATCACTCCTAAGTCCCGAATAACCTAACAAAGCTATCGGATCCATAAAATCCGCATTCCGAGGTCGTTTACCAATGAGTCAACTCTCAGTTGAGTTTTCCAACTTTAAGGTTATTTTTAAAGACTAAGCGACTAAACTCTCACTACAACCATTTTGATTTCAAGCCTACCAACTCTAACAAATAAATACCAGTATAACCAACCTATGGAAAGTCAAGAACAATAATTATAATGTAGGTTCTACGTAACGATCGACCGGGTCGTTACATTCTCCCCCTCTTAAACAAACGTTCATCCTCGAATGTGTCAGGAGTTGTTCCAAAAGCTATCAACCGCCGAATAACCTTACCATGCACACACCCGTGTCTCCAGACCCCCAATAGATACCACACACCACCGGTACACGCGGTCCATAACAGCAACATCACCCACAAGGGCGAGCACATGAACAAATGTAACGAACGATTCACGTGGCGTATCCAGAGAATGGGCTAAATTATGGTGAACATGTAAATATGAAAAACCGGAATAAATTAAAAACTTAAGCTTCTCGTGACAGACTAAAACAGTACCTGGGATCACGGCATCAGAAGCCATCTCATCCGGTCTGGCTGAAAATGCATAAAATCGGGCATGATCACCATCGGATCGACCTCCCCCTCTAGGGCGAACCCTACCTTCCTGACCCCCACCTCTAGCTTCCTGGGCGGGCTGACTTCTCTTCTAATAACTACCTCTCGCAAGACGAGGACAAAACCTCTTAATATGGCCCACATCTCCACACTCAAAGCAACCTCTCTCGGAGAATGGCACTGGGGACGGAAGTGAACCCCTAGCACTAGGATAACCACTGGAAGAACCAGGCATAGATGAAATCTAAATCGATGGTGCTCAAGATGAAATCTGATCTGGCAAGGCACTGAAAGATGGTTTCACCTGATGTGAACTATGAGGATCATGACCAACTGTTCCACCATGATAACCTGAGCGACTTGATTGAGCCTGCCTGAATGGACGGCCTCTGCCGAGCTAGGGCTGCCCCCCTGAAGGAACCCCACCAAAACTCCCAGATCCTCGAGACCTCTTGGCCTCCCTCTCGATCCGCTCCTGGCGGCGAACCGACTCACTCTCTCTAGCAATGTCAACCACCTCCTCAAAAGAAGCGCCAGATACCCTCTCCCTAGTCAGAATTTGAAGATGATAAGTGAGGCCATCAATTAACCTCCTGATTCTCTCCCTATTCGTGGGAACTATCAAAATAGAATGACGAGCCAACTTGGAGAACCTCATCTCATACTGCATCACGGTCATGTTCTTCTAGTGCAACTACTCGAACACCCTGCGCAGCTCCTCCCTGCGGGACTACGGTATATACTTTTCCAGGAATATAATGGAGAACTGACGCCAGGTAAGGGGCAATGCATCAGTAGGTCTACGCCTCTCATAGGCCTCCCACCAAGCGAATGCATCTCCAGCGAACTTGAAGGTAAAAAATGGGACCCCACTAGCCTCCAGTATCCCTGTTGTACGAAGGATCCTTTGACACTTTTCCAAAAAGACCTGGGCGTCCTCGCCCTCAGTAATACTAAACATCGGAGGCTGGAGTCTACTAAACCTCTCTAACCTGCGCTGCTCGTCATCTGCCAAAGATGGGACCACCAAAATCTTGGGCTGGGGCAACCGGCTGGATTGGAACTGTCCCCGGTGTCTGAAGCCCCTTAGTAACCTGCTCATGTGTCCGGGCAGCTGGAGTCTGAGTGCCTCCCTCGGCCTGAGAAGTAGCAACAATAGTAGACATGGCGACTGCCTATGCAAGACTAGTGCACAAAGTCGGAATCTTAGGAAGGGTCTCCTAAAGACCCAGAATCACAATGGGCACTGCTGGTGCCCGAGACTCTCCCGCTGGGATCTCAACTGCGGGAACCTAGTCCTGAGCAGTGAGAAGGACCACAGGTATGTCCCCGGCTACTGAGCAGGCTGCACCCCTCCCTCTGCCACGGCCTCGACCACGGCCTCGACCTCCAGCTGGTCCTGCTGGTGTCTGATCACCACGATTAGTAGCACGAGTCCTCACCATCTGTGAGAGAATGAAAAAAGTAGAAGATTAGTTTGAGAATTCAATAGAGTCGCACGACAGAATTCAATAATGTGGGATTCGTCCTAAGGGTTATGTAGCCTCTCGGAGATAAGTACAGACGTCTCCGTACTGATCCGCAAGACTCTACTAAACCTGTTCATGACTGGTGAGACCTATTTAACCTAGAGCTCTGATACCATCTTGTCATGACCCGATTTTGGAGTCGTGATGGCATCTTTCGTGGAACCAGGAAAGACGACCTTTTTATCTAAGCTAAATTCAATTTCCAGTAAAAATATGATTTTAAACGAATTTATTGATAATCCTAAGAATCTGATGTTTAAAAATAATATTTGAAAAAACTAAAATTAAAACCTCCAACCCCGGATACGGTGTCACTCAGTCATGAGCTTCTATATAAAAAAAAATAAAGAATAAAGAAATAGACAACATAGTCTCAAAATAAGTGCAACAGGTGGAATAAGGAAGAGAAGACGAGGTCGCGATCACAAGATGCTACCTCGACAACTCCAAGGAAAACTCTGACAGCTGCTCAACATCCACTACCCGGTCCCGGTGTACCTCTATCTGAACACAAGGTGCAGAGGGTAACGTTAGTACACAACCTCAGAAGTAACTAACCTAAACTATGGGCTGAGAAGTAGAGAAGAACAAAAACCTCAAAATTTTACAATAAACAATATAAAGAATTTAGACATGCTAACAGCATATCAGGATGAGTAAATATGCCAAGTATGCCAGCATACTCTACATGCCATCATAAAATATATGTGTGAAAACAATGTGAATATGCACATAGTGCTCACAACCCCCACACAGTAGTCCACTCAGTAATGCATATGGCTCTCAGGCCCAAGGAAAAGTCCATCCCGAAATGTACATAATCATTTGTGACCGTAGTCACTCCGTACTAAGGAAAAAGGCCAATCCAGCCCCACGGAGAAAGTCCATCTCTGGATTACATCACTCGAACAAGATCCATGTCCAGGGACGATCCATCCCTCACATAACATCCATTTCGGACACAATCCATGCCCAAGGAAAATCCATCCCTCAACATCAATGCGCTCACTGCGGGTGTAAACATTCCAGAGGGGCCCTAGCGACCCAAGCGCCATATCAAGCCAACGAAGGCATGCTTTAATAACACTGCGGTGTGCAGTCTGATCTCATAAAATTTTCAATAACAGGCCCTCGGCCTCGCTTAGTCATTACTCTTCAGTCTCACTCACATGGATCACAGATGCCTCCATCAACCCGACACAATTATAAGTATGCATATAATTAACAATACTAAGACTGAGATATGAAGTGGTATGCTATAACATGACTGAGTGTATGGAATCAATTAATAACAAAATGAGATAGTAATATACAACCATTCGGGTCTCAGCATTTTCGGCGTGAAGCCTAGCATTTACACTTAACATTATTTCTTACAGGTTCACAATTACCACATTAATAGAAGCACAAATATCATCAGCAAATCATCATTAGACGGTGCCATGGGATAAGCCAGGCCACAAATACTCGGTGCATGCGCGCACCCCCGTCACTTGGCATGTGTGTCACCTCAAATATAGTCATAATTAATTTAGCTCGGGGTTTCGAACCCTCAGAACAAAGTTTGAAAATGTTACTTACCTCAAAACCGGCTAAAATACTATTCCGCAGTGCCTTTGCCTCAAAATCCGGCCTCTGAGTGCTCCAAATCTACCAAGTTCAGGTTTTTATCATCAACATATGCTTAAGGAATGAATTCCAATTGAAAAGTACCAAATTTAGATCAAAACCCGAAACTAGCCATAACCCGACCCCCGAGCCTGCGTCTCAGAACCCGAAAAATTTTATACCAAAATGTTATTCATCATCTCACGAGTCCGTACATATCAAGAACGCTAAACTCGGAGTTCGTTTCACCCCTCAAATCGACTCATAAAGGTCTCAAAATCTCAAGCCCTAACCCCACCTTTTTCTTACTGATTTTCATAATTAAATATTTATATAAGGTCTCCAATCACATATAATTGAGTTATTAAGTACAAAAACCTTACCTCAATGATGAACCAACGTTTTCCTCTTCAAAATCCCTCAAAAATCTCTGAACCCGTACAACAATGGTGAAAATAGGGTTAAAAATTGTGAAGGGAGGTTTTTATACTTTCTAAACAGTGGTTCCCCACCTACGGCCACTTAGCGCACGTGCGATCCCAGGTCCGCACCTGGAGAGCATCCGCACGTGCGACCCCTTCTCCGCACCTGCGACTTCGCAGATGCATCCTGCTCCCACACCTGCAATCCTCTGCTGAGCCTCCCAAATTCTGCATATGTGGAGCTTTGCTCGCTCCTACGGGCCCGCACCTGCGGTTACACTTTCGTAGGTGCGGTTACACTAGCACTAGCAGCTGAAGCTGCATTTTACCAACTTTAAAACTTCCGTTAATCACCCAAAATGAATTCCGAGCCCCTCAGGACCAAAACCAAATATACCAATAAATCATATATGATTATTCAAACTTAGTTGTACTCTCGAAACACTAAAAATAACATAAAAACACCAAAATCACATCAAATTCACGCCTAAGAACTTTTAAATTTCTAAAATCCTCCAACGATGCCGAAACTATCCAAAACAACCTCGATTGCCTTGAAATTTTGCAGTCATATCCAAAATGACATTATCAACCCGTTCCAACTTCTGGAATTTCATTCGACACTGATAGCTTCTTTTCCACTGCCGACTGAAAATCACCAAAAACTAACATTCGCCAATTCAAGCCTTATTCTACACCGGTCCTCACAAAAATATTCTGAACACACTCCTAAGTCCCAAATCATGTAACGAATTTATCCGAGCCATAAAATCCGCATTCCGAGGTCATTTACCAATAACTCAACTCTAAGTTGACTTTTCTAACTTTAAGGCTATTTTTAAGGACTAAGCGACTAAACTCTCACTACAACCATTTTGATTTCAAGCCTACCCACTCTAACATATAAATAACAGTATAACCAACCTATGACAAGTCAAGAACAGTAATTATAATGCAGGTTCTACGTAGCGACCGTCCGGGTCGTTATATTTATATATTTGCCCCACAATGTTTAAATCTTAGCCATAATTTTCGGCCCAAAAAATCGTGCTCGAATTTTAGTCCAATAAGACAATATACAACCAAATAGCCTTGCTTAAATACCAAAGTTCAACATTATTTGAATAACCCAAATATATAAGCCCATATACCCTTATTCCATAACTTAATCACAAAGACCTAAAAAAAACTATACAGCCGCACATCCGTTCTTCCTTTCGCCTCTTCTCCCTCTTACATTTATATGCAACGTGAAGCTTTACTTTAGCTAGGGACAAACTTTGTCCCTTCTATTTCTAAGAAAGTTTATTGTCTCTCTTTTCTCTTCAACGATTTAGTCAACATAAGATACCATAATTTTTTTTTTTTCCTTTTCCTTCTAATTTCTATGCAGAAAATCACTAGAGCAGAGATTCAAATAACTTTTTTTTGAAACACAAGATTAGCCCGTGATCCTTATATTCCAAAGGATTTTGAATTCCAAAATCAGGAACATGAACCCTAGCTATTTTCACCTACAAATACCTCTCAAAAGCTTCAGCTAAAAACCATCGTGGAATCCCGTCTAAAACATCCAAGTTTCAGCATCTAAAAGAATCTCCAAGCTAAGTTATTTTTGATATTGACTACCATCTCTGAAGACATTAGTGTTGTTTAATCTTTCAATCTCTGTTCAATCCAATCTAGTTAAAAGAGGAATAGATCTGAAGCCTCGCAAGCCCAAGTTCACTGCCTCGTGGAAGGTAAAACCCCAATTTCATTCTATTAATAACATATACGTTTATTTTATTATAGTAGATATTATGTGTTAAGTTTTCTTCCCTTTAATTGTGTTGAAATATATTTGTGGAATCTTTATCAAAATACCGATATTAGGCAATTATATCTCTAGGACTTATAGTTAAAATCTTCCAATAACATGATATTATTCAATTCTATTGAGAATCACTTTTCTTGTTATGGATTCGGTTACAAATCTTAGCTATTGAGTAGTACTATTTCATTAAAGTTTATTTCCGTGTTAATTGAAACCACTTGGTTATAAGTTATTGATTCTATGACAGAAAATCTGTTAAGAAGCATGACTAAAGGTTAACGTTTTTTTTAAAACACGAATTAGGTCCTTAGATACCATGTTCTAAGAAAATCTTGTTGCCAATAAGCTTACTACAATTGTGGCATTTTGTTATTTGGAAAATGTTTATCCAATGTTTTCCTTATTTGTTTCACATGTCTAACTTAAATTTAGGAGTATACTTCATGACATTATTTATGCAAAAAATATATCATAGTGAATTGTGATTTTCTGTAGCTTCAAGAACATAATACTACTTAAGTATCTACATCTATAAGTACATGCTAATTGTATAATTTGTACTTAAATGACCTTCTTTAAGTCGCTTTCATTCTTAGATTAGTATGACATAGGAACTATGGCTGTAGAAAATCTTTTCTTTTTGATAAGGTAAATTGTAATCTTTTCTTTTGTCTCTATATAAGTGGAACATAATATTTTCACACAATGTCACTGCTTTATGTATTAAAATTACTAATAAGTTCAATCATTAGTTTAGGAGCCATGTTGTAGGACCATTCTTTCACGTTCGAAATGCCATATACGTAGTTTATCCCTTCACATTGTAATGACTATGTTTTTTGTAATAATCCGGTCGGTCGTTTTAAGAATTTGCACCCCAATCCCCTAGTAACCACTTCTCCCATGTCTAATTATTTTATTGAAACTTGTCGGAGTGTTGAATGATGAAATCCAGAGCGATTTGGGACACATAGCCCATAAATGTGGAATTTAGCTTTAGAAATTGGGCCGTAGCTAGAGTTGTGTGAACACGGATCCAGAATAGAATTCCGGAGACTCTGTTAGCTCCATTGGGTGATTTTAGGGTTCTGAGCGTGTTCGAAATGTGCTTTCGAGGTCAGTTCTGGATTTAGACTTGAATTGGTAAAAGATAGAATCTCGGCGATTTCGGCCGATAGGTGAAATTTTGATATCGAACTCGGAATGGAATTCCGAAAGCGACAATAGGTCCGTAATGTCATTTATGACCTGTGTGCAAAATTTAAGGTCATTCGGATGAGTTTAGAATTGTTTTGGCATCGAATGTGAATTTTAGAAATTGCATAAGTTCTTAGGCTTGAATTTATGCATATTTGATGGTTTTGATATTATGAGATGTGTTTTTAAGGCTCGACGAAGTTTGAATGAAGTATTAGGGTTGGTCGGTAGTTTTGGTTGAGGTCCCGAGGGCCTCGGGTGTGTTTCGGGTGTTCAACGGAAATTGTTTGGCCTATAAGTCTTTGCTGGTTTTTCTAGTGTTTCTACAGCTTTGTTTTACTCTCAGCGATCGAAAGGGTTCACCCGCGATTGCGTAAGGTAAATGTGAGAGGCCCTATGGTTGTTCTCTGCGATCGCAATAAAAGGTCTGCGATCGCAGTGTGTTGGAAACTTGGTCAATGCGATCGCAAGACCAGGACCTCATTCACATAGAGTATTCTTGGTTTAGGGGAGTTTAAATATTTGTTCTACGTGGTCACATGGCCCCAACCGCGATCACTTAGCTCTGGGTCCTTAAGGTTCGCGATCGCGTACTGCTTTCTGTGATCACATAGCATGATTCCAGGCACATGTTTCTGTACTCTTCGCGATCGCGACTGCTTGTCTGCGATCGCATGTAACAAATGCCTGGGCAATCTTTTAAAGACCCGAATCCGAGGGTTTAGGTTATTTTCACCATTTTCGAATTGAGAGCTCGAGAAAGGCAATTTTTGGAGGTTTTTGCACCTGGGTAACATGGGTAAGTGATTTCTATCCATTACAGATCCATTTCCATGATTCCAATCTTAAATGCAACCTTTAATTTCAAAACTTTTAGGTAGAAAATGGGAAAAATGGGATGAACTTCATAGACCGAATTATTGAGTTTTGATTGGTTGTATGACCTCCGATTTGAGAGATTCTTGTATGATTAGACTTGTGAGTGAATGGTGTCCAAAAAATATAAATTTTCCTCGATTCCGAGATGTGGGCCTGGAGGACTTTTTGGGCGAATTTCCTAATTTTGCGTATTAGCTTATAAATAATGAGCTATTTTGTTGCCTTGAAGTGATATTTACACTATGCAATCAATTTGAATAGATTTGGGCCACCCGGGGTCAGATACTCGTGGCAAGAGCGTGGTATTGAGTTGATTAGCGCAGTCAAGGTAAGTGGATTGCCTAATTCTGTGTTAGGGACTTCCCCTTAGGTATTTTTATAATGATTTTGTTATGTGGAAGCCGTGTACGCGAGGTGACAAGTGCGTACACGGGTCATTGTTGCTAAAATCCTATTTTTTACTCGTACGAAATCGCTCATTATCATTCACATATTATTGTTTCCATCTTAAGAGAGTAGATAGCTTAAAAGTAAGCATGCCTACCTGTTCTTACTTGATTTCCTCTTATTTTCTAATAGTCACATCATGCTTAGGTAGCTTTACTCTATTCATGCATGTTTTCTTTCCTGGATAGTCTAATTAAGCCATAATTGATATACTTCTACTTTGCATATCTAAATTGGGACTACGGACCGAGATCCGGGAGCTTTCCCCCTGTACTGCATTTCATATTTATATTGGGACTACGGACCGAGATCCGGAGCTTTCCCCTTGTACTGAAATGCATATTTAAATTTGGACTATTGATAGAGATCCGAGAGCTTCCCCCTTGTATTGCATAGCATATTTAAATTGGGACTACAAACAGAGATCCAGGAGCTTTCCCCGCGTATTGCATTGCAATTTACTGTTGAGATATATGATGTGCTGAGGCTAGGGCTCTCTTTCAGTTATTAAATCTTTCCATCTTCGTTAATCCTGTTTGTCATTGCTTATCTGTATTTCGCTGTTTTAAGTCATATATTGACTTGTTTTTACAAACTCAGTAGGGCCTCAACTTGACGTCGTCACTACTTGACTGGGGTTAGGTTTGGCAGTTACGGAGTACCGAATGTGGAGTACTCACGCCCTTTCCTGCGCGTGTTTTCCCCATGTGCAGAACCAGGTACTAGAACCTAGTATCGTGTCTAGGAGTTTTCCTAACAGCAGCCAGGAGACCACAAGGTAATTATGCCGCGTCTGCAAAATCCCACGAGTCCCCTTCTCTATAGTATAGGCATAGAAGACTGGTATATTTTTTCCACTTTTTCATTGTATAGAGCTACGTTTAGTATAGAGCTTGTGACTATGGTGAAATTCCGGGTTTTGAGGAGCAAAGATGTATTTGCTGAGGAGCTACGTTATATCTACTTGAGATCCTTTCTATCTTTATTTTATTAATTCTGTCATTTTCGCAAATTTTAGGCTTACCTAGTAATAGAGACTAGGTGCCGTCACGATACATTTCAGAGGGTAAATTGGGGCGTGACAAGTTGGTATCAGAGCGCCTAGGTTCATAGGAGTCACAATTCCCAAGACGGTTTATTAGAGTCTCGCGGATCGGTGCGTAGACGTCCATATCTATCTTTGAGAGGCTATGTAACTGTTAAGAACAATCAAATTCTTTGGAATTCCTATTCGTGCTAGTTGTTGTCATCAAATTCTTAAACTCTATTCTATTCTTTCTTGAAGATGGTTCGTACCCGTACCGGACGTACTGATAACCAGGCACCCGAGCACCCAGTCAGAGCCACTCGAGGTAGGGGCGGGGGCAAGGGACAAGCATGCAGTGCAGCCCGAGCACCGGCTAGAAAAGACGGAGAGAATTCCCCAGCATCTACAGTTGGAGGGGCACAGGAGGTCCCTACTGTTACCCCATACCTCTAGGAGACATTGGCCCAGTTCTTGAGTGCGTTCAGTACTCTGGCTCAGACGGGTCTACTCCCGATAGCTCCAGCTACATACCATGCCAGATGAGGGACAAAAACTCCCACAGCCTGTACTCCTGAGCAGAGGGTTCATATTGGGCAGGTTCTAGAGTATATTCCTATTCCCCCAGCAGCTCCAGCTAAGCATAATGCTAGGATAGCTGTTCCTGAGGAAGAGCAGCTCCGACTTGAGAGGTACAAGTAGTACCACCCACTTGAGTTCAGCGGACTAGCTTCGGATGACGCCCTGAATTTTCTTGAGAGGTGTCATCGCATTCTCCGCACTATGGGTATTGTGGAGACGAGTGGCGTTTCCTTCATTTCTTTCCAGCTGAGGGGAGCAACTTATCAGTTGTGGCGTGCTTTAGAGCTTAGTAGCCCGGATGAGGCAGCTTCTCTTACTTGGGCTCTGTTTTCTATGATTTTCTTACTAGAGTTTGTCCTCGGAGCTTCAGGGATGCTTGGCGTGCGGAGTTTGAGCAGCTACGCCAGGGTGCCATGACTGTGTCAGAGTATGCAGTCCGTTTCAGCGATTTGGCTCGCCATGCACCAGCTTTGCTTATCACTGTCAGAAAGAGGGTTCGACGCTTTATTGAAGGACTCCACCCCAGTATTCGTACCGGCATGGCCATAGAGCTGGAGACCGATATTACTTACCAGCAGGTCGTGAGTATTGCCCGGAGGATTGAGACTATGTTAGCCCAGGACAGGGATGAGAGAGAGGGCAAGAGGTCTCGAGAGACTGGTCATTTTTCAGGAGCCCGTGCACCAGTAGCACGCTATGGTAGGGGTTTTGTGAGTCACCCTGTTCATTCAGCTCTCCCAGCAGCCAGCAGTATTACAGCTCCTCCTAGACCTTAGGAACCTTATTATGCACCACCGGTATCTCAGGTGCCTCATGCTCAAGGTGCTATCACTGGCCAGTCCAGCAGAATAATTCAGAGTCAGCAGAGGCTGCCACGTCCTTCGAGGGGTTTCTTTGAGTGTGGTGACCCTCATCATATGATCAAGGATTTCCCAAAGCGAGGAGGGGCGCACCACCTCAGACTTATCAGGGTGCACCCCCTTAGATTTATCAGGCTCCACGTGTTCTGCCAAGTCCTCCAGCTATTCTTCTAGCCCCAGCTGCTACCCCACCACCTTAGCCAGCTCGAGGTGGAGGTCGAGGTCTCCCTAGAGGGGGAGGCCAGTCCAGGTACTATGATCTTTTAGCCCGGTCCGAGGCCATTGCTTCAGATTCAGTCATTACAGGTATTGTTCCCGTTTGTCATAGGGATGCATCGGTATTATTTGACCTAGGCTCTACATATTCCCATATGTCTTCGTATTTTGCTTCACATCTGGGGATAGCCCAGAATTCTTTGAGTTCCCCTGTTTATGTTTCTACTCCGGTGGGAGATTCTCTTGTTGTGGACCACATATATCGGTCATATTTGATTGCTATCAGTAGTTTTGAGACCAAAGCTGACTTACTACTACTCAATATGGTAGATTTCGATGTTATATTGGGTATGGAACGTCTGTCTCCCTATTATGCTATTCTTGATTGTCACGCCAAGACCATGACGCTGGTTATGCCAGAATTTCCAAGGTTAGAGTGGAGTGGTTCCTTGGAGTATACTCCCCGCCGAGTCATTTCTTTTCTTAAGGATCACTGGATCATTGAAAAGGGGTGTGATGCATATTTGGATTATGTGAGAGATGTTAGTGCTGAGACCTCTACAGTTGAGTCAGTTCCAGTTGTCAGGGACTATTCCGATGTGTTTCCAACTGATCTTCCGGGTATGCCACCCGATAGAGACATTGATTTCGGCATTGATTTGTTGCTTGGCACTCAGCCCATTTCCATTCCTCTTTATCGCATGGCTCCTCCTGAGTTTAAGGAGTTGAAGGAGCAGTTACAGGAGTTTCTTAAGAAGGGATTCATCAGGCCCAGTGTATCATCTTGGGGTGCACCGACATTACTTGTGAAGAAAAAAGGATGGCTCGATGCGTATGTGTATTGACTACCGGCAACTGAATAAGGTGACAGTGAAGAACAGGTACCCATTGCCTCGCATTGATGCTCTATTTGACCAGTTACAGGGTGCTAGGGTGTTCTCCAAGATTGAATTTCGAGAACCGGATATCCTGAAGACTGCCTTCAAGAACAGATATGGACATTATGAGTTCCTTATTATGTCATCTGGGCTGACCAATGCCCCAGCAGCCTGCATGCACCTGATGCACATCATATTTCAGCCTTATCTTGATACTTTCTTTATTTTGTCCACTGATGACATTATGGTATATTCTAGCTCCCAAGAGGACCATGAGTAGCACCTGAGGACCGTGCTTCAGACATTGAGGGAGAAGAAGTTGTATGCCAAGTTTTCTAAGTGTGAATTTTTGCTTGATTCTGTGGCATTCCTTGGACACATGGTGTCTTCGGATGGGATCAAGGTGGATCCGAAGAAGGTTGAGGTGGTACAGAGTTGGCCCACACCGTCCTCAGCTACTGAGATCCACAGTTTCCTTAGTTTGGCTGGATATTATCGCAGTTTTGTGGAGGGATTTTCATTCATTTCAGCGCCTATGACCAGACTGACCCAGAAGGGTGCATCTTTTATATGGACTGAGGAGTGTGAGGAGACCTTTCAGAAGCTTAAGACAGCCCTGGCTACAGCTCCTATATTGGTTTTGCCTACCAGTTGTATACAGTTTATTATGATGCTTCGAGGATTTTCTTGGGAGAGGTGTTGATGCAGGACGATAGGGTTATTTCCTACGCGTCCAGACAACTGAAGGTCCATGAGAAAAAAATACCTTGTTCATGATCTCGAGTTGGCAGCGATTGTTCACGCCCTGAAGATATGACGCCATTATTTATATGGTGTTCCCTATGACATATTCACGGATCACCGGAATTTAGAGCATATATTTAGGCAGAAAGACCTAAATTTGTGCCAGCGTATGTGGTTGGAGTTGCTAAAGGACTATGAAATCACTATATTATACCACCCGGGGAAGGCCAATGTGGTGGCCGACGCCTTGAGTCGCCGGGCGAAGAGTTTGGGGATTTTGGCATACCTTCATGCAGTTGAGAGGCCTCTAGACTTAGATGTTCAGTTCTTAGCCAGTCAGTTCGTGATATTTGATATTTCTGAGCCTTGCCGAGTATTAGCTTGTGTGGTTGCTCGATCTTCCCTTCATGACCGTATCAGAGAGCGCCAGTATGATGATCCCCACCTTTTGGTTCTTCAGGATAGAGCCAGGAAGGGTGATGCCATGGATGTGACTATAGGAGATGACGGGGTGATAAAGATGCATGGTTGTATCAGCGTGCCCAACGTGGATGGGCTTCGGGTGTTGATTCTTGAGGAGGCCCATAGTTCGCGGTATTCAATACATCCGGGTACCGCAAAGATGTACCAAGATATGAGACATCACTATTGGGCGAAGCATGAAGAAGTATATAGTGGAGTTTATATCCAAGTGTCTCAACTATCAACAAGTCAAATGTGAGCATCAGAGACCGGAAGGGTTACTTCAGCAGATTGAGCTTGTAGAGTAGAAGTGGGAGAGGATCATCATGGACTTTGTGGTTGGAATTCCTCGGACTATGAGGAGGCATGATGTTATTTGAGTGATTGTGGATTGGCTGACAAAATCAGCACATTTTATTTCAGTACTGACTACATATTCATCGAAGAGGTTGGCTGAGATTTATATCAGAGAGATTGTTCGCCTCCATGGTATTCCAGTATCTATCATTTAAGACAAAGTTACACAGTTCACCTCACGGTTCTGGAGAGCCGTTAAGCAGGAGTTAGGCACCAGAGTAGAGATAAGCATAACTTTTCAGCCTCAAACGGACAAGCAGTCGGAGCGCACGATTTAGATTCTCGAGGATATGCTCCGTGCCTATGTGATGGATTTTGGAGGGTCATGGGATCGATACTTTCCTCTTACAGAGTTTGCTTATAACAATAGCTACCAGCCCAACATTCAGATGGCGCCGTATGAGACTTTGTATGGTAGGCGGTACAGGTCTCCTGTGGGATGGTTTGAGTCGGGCGAGGCCCGATTGTTGGGTACAGACTTGGTTCAGGATACCCCGGACAAGGTGAGGTGATTCAGGAGATACTTCACACAGCTCAGTCCAGGAAAAAGAGCTATGCAGACTGGAAGGTTCGTGACTTGGCATTTATGGCTGGTGATTGGGTTTTGCTTCGGGTATCGCATATGAAGGGAGTTATGAGGTTCGGGAAGTGTTCTTAAATTTTGAGTTCCTAAATGTTCTTACATTTTATTGTGCGTGGAACTACTCTCTATTGGTGTGTGAGGGAACTTGATTCATGAAGGAAATGTAATGTTGTTGACCTTTGTGTTAGAGTAAGTGAGCGGGTTGACAAAAATGCGTGGTGCTTTTGAATCAAAACTTGAGGCGAGGATGTTACGGTATTGTGCTTAATATGTTTTAATTTTTTCTGGTATACGAGTTATTAGGTTGTTGAAAAAGTTTGTGTCTATATGAAGTGTAGTTTGATTGCTCGAGGACGAGTAATGGTTTAAATGTGGGGTATTGACGACAGGCTATAATTACGTGTTTCAGTTGCTTATTGCACTCTAATTCACTGTACTTTATTTGTGTTTGAGCTTTAATCGGTAGTGTTTTGCACTTATTGTGTGTTTTATGCCATGCATGACTTATTATGGGTTGTGGATATAATTTGAGTTATTTTAAGCTTTGGAGTCTGATTAAAAGTCCAAGGGATTAAGCCGAGATTGTGTTCGGGGGTTGAGGACCACTTCCGGACATCAAAAATTTAGTTTGGAGCCGTACTCTGAGAAATTTGCACTACTGCGACGCATGGGGCAGCACGTTGTGCGCCGCAACAGTGCAAATCCTACTTCCTGACAGATGCTGAGCTCTATTGATTTGACCACTAAAACCTCACATGGTGCGTCGCCCCATGTGGCACGCTTGAATAATTTTTAAAGAGCCAATGTCCTATTTCGGCTAGGAAAAGGTGGTTTCGTCTGGGCCTAGCCCTACGTGGTATAAATATGTGGAAAAATGTTATTTTCTAGATGTTTGACTTACTTTGGACCTACGGAGGCTGAGGAAGAGCTGGAAGAATACAAGCACATGAATTTCATCATTCCTTCCTCACTCAAGACTTGAGTATGGATTTAATTAGTGTTTTCCTATATTTTAATGTTATTTATAATTAATTTCTCCATATTAATGGTGTAGTTCCATTTTGGTTTTGATGTATTTGGTTTATTGATGATTATTTGTGGATTATTACTCTAGTTGCGTTTTTGGATGATTTCATTATTGCATCTATATTCACTTGTTCACGTAGTCGAGAGAGGCATAACTTGTGATATTTTTGCATTATATTTTTTATTGAGTTCATTCGTTCCTAGTCATCAGAAGAGGCTAGTTGAATCATTGATTGAACCTGGTAAGGAGCATAATCGAGAGAGGGTCTCCTAAAGACCAATCTATTACGCATTCTTGTATATCTTTACGTGCTATAATTGGTTCATCTTGTGAGGTTAAGACATAATCGAGATATGAGTTTTTGCTGAACATTTGAAATAATAAAGACACACTTGAACATTAAAAGTGAATTATCCTGAGTTAGATCCCGAAAAAATTTTCTTGCTCCTATTCTATCAAAATCCTATATTCTCCCATTGGTAACCTTCTTTGCTTATTCCTTGTTTCAATTTTCATAAGTCAATAGATTTAGATTCTTAGTTAATTAGTTAGACATCTTATAAATCTAAACCATTTATCATCTTGGATAGCTACCAAGTTGTACACTACTATTATATTGTTTAAATCCAACCCCCGTTGATACAATATTATACTATACTATATTTGATTAGCAAGCAAAATTTAAGTGTCATGTTTTGTGCTCGTCATGTGATATAGTGATGATGCCAATATGCGTGAACCAAACCTTTGGGAATGGGAATAATCAAAATAAAGAAAAACCAAAACATATCCAAGTCAGTAAGACGAAGTGAAAGAGTGTTTGCGGTATTTAAACCTATATCAAATAAGGTCATGCAATAATTCTCGTTCGAATTTTGGGGACCTCATCCTGAGGTAGGCCTAAGAGACCCATAGACTTGGGGGAATATTATGCCAACATCTGCTTCATTTCATTAGTGCAAAATCAGCCAAGTCAATCGTTCACTGAATCGATAATAATTATAAAGTTACTAATGGCATTGAGCCTTATTACATCGATATCTAATATAAGCCAGAAAGTAGTAAAGAGTATTATTTCCTAATGTACTTGTCCCCTGGAGGACCCTCTCCATGCTTGGCTCTCTTGACTCCATCAATCAGGTTTTCCTAGATCGTGCATGTCCAGTAGCAAGTAAGCTTTTGCCAACTTCCTTCCTTCATCGTCGTCCATGCCTGGAAAATCCTGAAGACTCTTTCTCTTATTCCCTTACAGCTCTGTCACCCCTTGCTCTAGATATTCTAATCTCTCTATCGATTTGGTGTCAATTGCCTTCATTCCCTTATCGCTTTCATGTTCACTTTATGTTGTTCCTGATGTTTAGATTCTGATTCGAACACGCTTTTATGTAGAATTTTATACTTCACTTGTGCCTCTATAACCTCGTCTACAATCATATCTTTCAAATTGACCCCCGGTTTGATGTCCCCGTCTATGTCATCCTCCAACCACGAGAGATAGTAGTAAATATGACTGGCATGATACCTGTATGGTTTAATGGTTTCTCCTTCCAAGATGATGTTTTCGTTTCACATATGTTGCTCTTAGAACATGTATGGGATGCCATCCCCTTTGAAATATGCCTTATAATAAACCATGTTGAAAACCTGAGGTTTGACTGGTTTCCTTCCAGCTTGCCTCATTGCCCATATAGGAGCTTTAGAGTAGATTTCTTCCAGCCCGATCAGTACTAAGTGAGTAGTTCATTTGGATTTGATAATGAACTCGCTACTACGAAACCATTAAAACATCCAATGCACTTACTCATATGTTAGATTGCAAAAGAAATGCACCCACCCTACAACATTTTCAAGTTGTGCGAACTTGTCTAGAATGAATTAATTTTCTTTGCATGATGACTGGCTATGTAGTAATTCAGTGGCCTTTATAGAAGCCCTTGGCGATATGATCGGTTCCAACCCTACACCACTGTGAAGTAGCAAGGAGAAGTCGATGCAGTTTTTACCCGATAAGTTCGGATCGATATCCAAAGGGAGTTAATATTGGTTGGGAGTTGGGTATCTACCTAATCTACTTGTGCGTGTTGTTTCTATTTCCACTTCCAACCATGGTTGTGATTGTTTCTATTCTAGTTTTATACTAGTGAATGCTAAAGAGTAATCTAACTACAATATTTTTGTGAGAGTTTTTCAAGTGATAAAAGGCACTAGGGAAGTGACTTCCGCCTAAGCGAGTATCTAACTGGTCTACCGAGTGGCTTTGCCCGATTTGGCTTTCTCAAGCCCAAATGGATGTTCAAGCAATGCAAGTGAAAGTGGTTCAAGTCGGGTATTACTATCTCTAGCTTTAACCCATTAATTGGGGCCATCAATCTCTTGAATTCACCCCAATTTCTTATTAGCCTACTTTTCCTTGACTTAGTCCCTCTTTCTCAAGAAGACCCTAATTAATAAAGGCACGAATCAGTGTTTGCAACAACCAATTCTACAATTAAAGCATGAAATAAGCTAAATAGGGGTGTAAAATAGGGCAGGGCAGGTTAGGTCGGGGCAGGGCAAGCTTTGACCTGCTAATATTTTGACCCGCCCCGCCCTGCCCTATTTAGCATTTTTTTCAAATTTTTCCCCGCCCTGCCCCATTTAGGCTCTCTTGTATTTTTTTCTTTATAATTTGTAATATTATGTTTAATTAAAAAAAAAAAACCATTTTTATTATTTTAGTAATCCAGGTACGAAAGAGGCCTTTTGGAGCATCAGAAAAATGTAAATGTATATTGGTCCATTGTGGGAGCATTGCTCTAAAGGTAACAACTAGATTGATGAGACGCATTGGCATCTTTTCATATATCAAACTAACAATAAATGAATCTTTTACTTTCTCCTATGTATTTCGTGCATTTTCACAAGTCGTTCTACTATTTTCCTTTTTGTAGGCAAACTTTGGGTTTATTATGACTCTTTGGCATATGTGCAAATTTGAATCTTCCTTAATTTGCTTTGCTTCTTCATCCGGGCAATGATGTGCTATTCGGTCTTTTTTCTGAACCACGGGTCGGTCATATATGGCTTCCTATTTTCCAACAGCTATATAGTGATGGAGAAACATACTTACTAATATTTTGGCAGCACAGACCTACAAGATTTGATGATTCTAATGTGTCAACCTGCTATTCAGTAGACACTTTATCATCAAAATTTTTAATATTGTTGTTAAAATGATCTTGAAGGTATCATTTACTCACAATTGTACCTTTTGATAGATTGCAATTCTTTATCCTTGTCTTTCAAGGGAAAACTCACAATACAACAGTCCAAAATGACTAGCGAAAAGTTTCATCAAATTGTTTAAGATTCAATAATACACAACAGAAGCCTCCCTTACTAAATTGAGAGGAACAAAAGGATTGTAAGCATGTCAAAGGTTTCATAGTTGCGATAAACCACTTGAATCCAGCTCTTCCTCTTCATCAAGCAATGTTGGACATGAAACTTGATCAACCGTTGAAGTCAAACCTAAAAGAAAAAATGCATAGTTCAATGTATCAATATAGTATTAAACAATTGAATACCTATTAAGAAAATAATGACAAAATTAATTACCATTTAAGTCATTCCATAACCACGTGCGAGCACACATTAAAGCTTCCAAAGTAGTGGGGTGGAGTCTACACCGACGAGGGCTAATCAACCCCCCACTAGTGCTAAATGCCGATTCTGAAGCAACAATAGACACGGGAATGGTTAAGAGATCACGAGCCATTTTTTGCAATGCAAGAAGTTTCAATCCATTTGTCTTCCACCAACTCAAATTGTCAAATGAAGGGGTTCGAGGTAGTAGGTCTTATTCTAAGCACATATCTAACTCTGATGTTTTCTCCACGGTATCTCCAGTTGAAGCTACAAATCTATCAAAGCTCGAAAGCCGATCACCCTGAGTAAAACTAGTGACTTCACTAGAACTAGATGCTAATGAATCATGTGGAGCAAATAATTTACTCTTATAATCTTGAAAGAGATCATAAAAATTCGATCGATCTTCATTATTTTTAGTTGAAGGTTTTTCAACATAAATTAGTGGAAGAAAGAACTCTACCAACTTCATCTTGTACCGTGGATCAAAGAATGCAGCTACTCCCATAAAAATATGCACATCATCCCAATATTTTTAAAATTTCAACAACATCGCAGATGCAATAGTGCTAATCACAGGATTAAACTTATTCACCCAAGCTTCCAATTCTAGCTTAAGTTCACAAACTTTTTAAAGTATTGACTAGAAGTTGCATATTGAGTTCCTAAAAATTGTTCAGTGATATGATAAAAAAGTTTGAGCTTATCAGAAACATCTTCTGCATTACTTCATTGCTCTTCAGTTGGATACGAGTGATAATTTGAGTTAGTTAGACTCAACTTGTTAAACACCTCTTTGTATTCTATAGTTGATCTCAACATTAAATATGGTGAGTTCAACCGAGTAGGACAATCATACTCCAACATTTTATTACAAGCACAGTGAAGCAAACGTGCGGCTACTTCAAACCTCTCAATTATGCCAGCTGATCCAATCCAATACAAGACACTATCACGCACTTTGCTAATACTATCTTCTATCACCTTTAACCCTTCTTGCACAATCAAGTTTAAAATATGTGCAACACAACGCACATGAAATACTCCACCACTCAAAAACAAATATTATTTCTTAAGTTTCTCATCCAATAATGTTTTAATCATAGCATTGTTTGTACTAGTATTATCAACTGTGATAGTTGATATTTTTCGTTCAAGATTCCAATCAAACAAACAATTAACCAAAGCACCACACAAGGCATCTTTATCATGTGGAGCAGGGACATAAGCAAATCTCAGAATATGACTTTGAAGCCTCCATGAATCATCAATGAAATGACCAGTAATAGCAATGAACCTTTTTTCTTACTATTGGAAGTCCACATATCAGTTGTTATTGCAATTCTTCTAGTGACTTTCTCTAACAACTTAGAAGTTTGTGATTTAAAATTGTCAAAAAATTTCATCATTTCATTTTTGATTGTATTTCTAAAAACAATCTTAAACATAGGCTGGAGACCCGCAACAAAGTTATTAAATACCACATGATCAACTATAGAGAGTGGATACTCGTGGAAATTAATGGCATTTGCAAGTTGTTTACGTGAAACATCTTGATCAAAATAACCACCCCCAGTATCACCCTCATTTTGTACATCTCTTGGACTTTTAGGACACTTAGGTATGTGATCTAACATAGATTTTCTACCACAATTTCTAGCATTTTTATAACGGCGATTGCAATACTTACAAACACCATATGGAACATCATTAAACTTCATCAGCTCAAAATGATTCCATGCTCGGGAATATCTCCTTTTTTCCATTTCAACAACTTCATCAGATTGTAAAGGCCATTGACTCTCGTCGTCTAAAGAAATAGCATTAGAAGAAGAAGCTGGCAGATTTTCCTTATTTTGAGATGCCATGATTACCAATTACAAATATTCATATAATTAGCCATACAACATACTAATATGTATTATAAATACAACATACTACTATGTAGAGATAGGTGCATAAGTCATATATGTATCATTCAGTCAATACATCAATATATACGACTCTTAGCTACTATGACAAAGCTCAAACAATCATGAGATGGTAAAACAGCGACACACATTGCATAACTTGTCCTAAAAAGTTTCATCCAATTATGTGAGCAGACCAACAATGTTGATTATATGATTTCTTTTATTTCAGACCACCGCAATAAATACATGAATCATTTAATCAGAGTATCATAAACACCTTAATAGTCTGATACAAGGCATATGGAAAGCTTTTGCTCACATTTCAGACTGAACTTTTAGTTGAGTTAAGAATAGAGATTAACACCTTAATAGTCTGATACAAGGCATTGGGATTGTAGCAATGTCTATATCGGAAAAAAAATACTACAATATTCTCAATGATTAACAACTACTCCCAAAATAGTCACCATAGCTACTTGATTTGGATTAGACGAACCCATAACTAATGCACAAGAAGACGAACCCATGTCGTCTTGTGCTGCTTCATAGTAGCAAAATCAATACCAAACTTTTCAACAACAGGTCTCAATACAAAAAATTAACAAAGAATGAATACTGCTGGTTTGAAAACCAGCACTCTCATAATTAAGAGAAATGTAACAACTACTACTTTGAGAGTTTAGAGTAAAAGAGTACCTTTTTGTTTAGGATCTCGGGAGATGATTTGTGGCAAAGTATGATTTATAATGGTATAGAAATTATGTCTCTCTATAAATCAAACGATGTTATGAAATGAGAAACTGTGTTACAAATACTGGAAACAGAGAGGAGAGAGAGAGAAATAATGGTTAAGGGATGAATTCTGGGTTTGATTCTGCTAGTAAAATTAGAAGAAATGAAGACCTGAAGGGAAGGGTTTGAGGTTTCAATATTGTTTTGGAAGAGCAGTGATGGCGAGGGCTTGAAACTGAAATGTGGTCGATGGGACTTCAAGAAGAAATTTGGAAATAGAGAAATTTTACCCGGGTCCTTTATTTTACCCGATCCATCTATTATTTCGAGCCTTGCCCTACCCTACCCTAACCTATTTTTTTATAAAAATAATATTTTACCCTGCCCTTCCCCGCCCCATTTAAATTTTCCCCTTCCCCGCCCTACCCTGCCCTGCCCCGCCCCAATTGCCATCCATAAAGCTAAACATTACTAACCCATAAATAATTAAGCCCCTAAACTCAAGACCCATTAAATAATCATACTAGGGTTAGGTCACAACCCTGGCTAATAGGTCTAGCTACTCATAATAATGGTAAAAATCTAAGATGGAGATGTAATATAATCCCTAAAATTCAAATACAAGAAAAAAATCTAAATATAGAATCTAAAACTACTCTAAATTTACTCAAAATAGTAAAATATGGTTGTTCACGTGTTCCTTGATATAAAACTTGACCTACATATGTGAAAACTATCTAATTATACACAGCTGAGTTTTCTGGACAAAAATGCCCCTACAGATGTTTCACTGACAACATAATAGGGCGGCTCAACGCTTGGACTTTCGCATCTGCGCAATAACCAGCGCGGACTGCGTTTCTTCAAATCTGGGCTTGGACCGGACTAGGCGTGGACATCGTAAATACATTCTCGTTTGTGTTAGCTTCAATCGCGGCCGTGTATTATGTTTGTGGACTGTGTTACTTAGTTAGCTTTCACTTTCCAAGTCTCTGAACCTCTTGTCTCGCTCCCAGCGGAATTTCCACCGCGTCCGCGTCTGGTAACTTTACGACCGCGTAATTTAGACACGTAAATCATGTCGCTGCCGCGCCAAAGGTTCGCGACCATGATTTTTTAGCGCGGTCTGTGGCAATGTTTGTACTTGGCTGCAGGTTATATGAACCTCATTTTCGCGGGCCGCATATTTGTATCTGCGGTCAGCGGTCCATTTCCTGCTTCTGGTTTGTTCAAGTTTGACTCCTTCATGAGCTTTTTTTTTTTTGCTTCTTTGCCTCATTTTGGCCAATACTTGCAAGCAAGCACAATAATTTAGTTTTCGGGAATACCTTTAGCATTTTTGGCCCAAAAACTAAGCAAGCAAGAGCAAATAATAGGCTAAAATCCCTAGTTATCAACTCCCCCAAACATAAGATTTTTCTTGTCCTCAAGCAAACAAGGTAATTCTTACCTCCACAAGAAAAAGAATGGTAAATTTTAGCTGTCCTAAGGTCATAAAACTTCAATTGGAACTAACAATTACCCTCAATACAAATGCATTATGAACAACATTATGCTACGACATTTTGAGTTTCATAGGTCTAATATGACACAAGAGCATCAAGAGTTGACTCAATTCGTCACGGAAACTCGCTCTCTCACGTAAGTCATTGTGGATCCTACACTCCTTCTTATCTACTGTTTATGAGCTCATCTCACCTTATAGAATGTGACAGTCAAAATCGAGATTGTTAAGAAGTACGCTCATCACTTTCAAAAGAATGCCACAAGTCCGGCTATAAGTACCATAGACTTGCCCCTCATGTAAATTACCACTAATATAAGCTCACTCAACTTGAAATCCTATAAGTATTTAGCGGTATGTAATGAAGGCTTTTTGCATTGAGGCCGGACATAATGAACCACAATAGTATCATCTTTCCTTAAGCACTCAATTTTTTAAATTCGGTTCATGCTTTCTTGAATCTTAAAGTCATTTTATTCTTCCTTGGGGGAACTAGAGAGACACATTGTCACTTTTTTCTTCTATATGATGAAAAAATTTCTCCTTTTCTCATCTTTCCAAGCCTTTCAATGTTGTTTTCTTGAATCCTTTGAACCTTTCCTTTTCTGTTTGAATGTTTCTTTTTGGCTTTTCATCCTTTTCTTTTCCTTTCCTTTTAATCAATTCTTTTTGTTCGTTGAACCTTTCATCATCTCTAACTTCCTTGTCTCTCCCTCAAACTTATGTTCTTGCCTATTGTTCATCATGAATGCTAAGGAAAGATTGGCTGCCAAGAGAGGGTCATTATAGAACAGATAAAGGCTTGTAATGTGGTTATGAGTGAAAAAGGCTTGGGCTCAAAGGGGTTGACTAAGGATATCATAATGGTAGGCTATAGAAGTTTTCGAAGTTCAAATAGGACCAAGGAGAGCCTATAATCACTTCTCAAGTCGAGCTACACTTACAATTTCCCCTAGAAAAACATTCGGGCCAAGTTCTAGACTTGTTGGCATGAGACTTGAACTTGCAATTCAAAACCTCACCTCTCAAGATACCAGATTGTTAAAGATAATAGAGTCGAGGACCCGCAACAACCCTGGCTAGGATTGAAGATCACATATAGCTAACAAAAACCACTTGAGGATAGTCTTAGTCAACTCAAGATTCTAAAAGTCACAACTAGAGCTAATCTTGTCAGCAAACTTGTCTCTAACAATAGGGTCGAAGGTAAATGTTCTAGTGCCAAGTGAAGCTTACTTGAGTTACTTTTATCCACTACTACTATATATCAAAACAAAAAAAGGAAAACAGACTAAATCCCTTAAGAAGGTTGTCACACTATCGATCGTTGGTAAGAGACACCCGGCTCACACAAATTCCACCTTTGTAAAGAACCGTAGCTTTAAGAAAACCAAAGGCTTATTGATCACGAAAAAAATGTAAAAACAAAGCTACAAATTCATAACGAAGCTACTAAATGAAATAAGAAGCTACAAACTTATAAAGTAAAACGCGGAAAGTAGAATGAATATGTACAATAGAGGAGTGAAACGAATATACACAAAATGGGGATGAATAAATACATGTAATGGTAAAGTTACATACATACCAAAAGTGAAAAATAACGAAAATAAAAATACGATAAGTAAAAACATAAAGAAAAAAAGTATCAAAATTATTACAAACCATCAAAATCATCATATCCAAATAAGTTCACCCCTGCCCCCCCCCCCCCCAAATAAAAATTAGCATTTTCATCAATTATAAAAGCAAAAATAGAATAGGGGAGGGATAGAGAGTAAAGAGAACTCCCTATGAGGCCTCAGTCTGCATGGGGTCACTAGTGGGGTCCTGTGATAGTCCAGTCTCATCACCTCCCTCGGGGTCCTCTAGCTCAATCACCAAGTCCTCTGTCTGGGGTATCACCACTCTCCTCACCGACTCGCTGTCTTCCTCCTGCTCTGGTATCTGTGTCGGCTGAGTTGTCTGTGCTGCAGGGCACTTTCTCCCATAAGGAGATCTAGAGGAATGTCGCCGGCAGAAGTAAGTTTCGCCACCTCCTTCTTCAACTCTTCTTGACCCTTCTTCGCTTTCCTCACCTTTTTACCGAGCTCATTGATTACTTTTTTATGCGCACCCAAAGACTTAAGAATCTTCTTTTGGTTGTCAGGGATACTCTTCCATAATTCCTCCACTGATGGAGGCATCTGGAGTTGTGCTGGAGCTGCCTGAGCTGCTACTACATTGGATAAGGCTGATAGCTTTGATGTAGCTAGCTACATCCAGTTGTTGATGTCAGCCAAAGTCGAATTAACCATCAGAGCAATATGAGGGTATGCTGATAAAGAAGGCATTGATGGTAGGATAAAAGTAGATGGCCTGGGTGTGGATGTGGCATAGCAGCAGGTGACCCCTCGGCTGTGGAAGGCTCAAACCTAGCGGACACTACCCCCGGATCTTTAGGCTAGCAAGTGGAGGTAGCGTCTTTTCTCTTGAACTTGGGGTTGTCTGGACCCTGATGGCTGTACCAAGAGAATGCCCTTTTTCGCTTCACTTTGGTGTCAAAGCCCCTCCCTTTCACTCCCTGGTCCTCTAAGAATATGGTGATGATGTTTGGGAAGGGATATCATCTTTCATCCTTGCCAATAGCTTTGGTAATAACTTTAGCTATAATGGTCCCACATTTATTGGGAACCCCGCCATGATATCTGTAAAGACCCATAAAATTTCTATATCTAAACTAATGACAGAATAGGTCCTTGTGATGTTGTAACAGTAGAATGTCTTAAAACGGTCCTATTTTGAGAAAAAGTATCCCGAAATTTGAATAATTAAATTTTCCAGAGATTGCGCGTTATGCGATCGTATAACAGGTATGCGGATCGCATAGTGGTCGCATACCTGGACATTCTACTATCCAATTTGAGGACAACTATGCGACCCGGAATGCGATCGCATTTTGGGTATGCAGACCGCATAGTTGTTGCATTCTTGCCCCATGGTTTTTGTGAGAGAGGTTATGCGATCGCATAACCGGTATGTAGACCGCATTGTGGTCACATACCTGGGCAGTGTGGTTCCTATTTTTACCCAGTTGAAGGCCAACTATGCGGCTATGAATGCAGACCGCATAGCAGGATTGCAATCGCATTCCTGTGTCGGGCTCCTATTTTCTAAATTTTAAACCCGACCCCCTATTTTATAAAACACCCCTTCCCCTCATTTTTAACTAATTTCTGACAAAAAATAGAGAGAGAAGAAGGGAGTTCTTGAGAGAGGGGGTTTCAACCTCATCTAATTTGTTTTTCAAAAATCACTCAAGCCCGAAAATTTGAAAGTTATTGTCATCCTCTTCACTCAAAGAGGTAAGTCTTCACCCAAATTCCCCATTTTTCCCAGATTGTGTGTAAGAATAAAACACACATAGGTTGGGTCTTGAAAATAAAAAGTAAAATAGGGTATGCATGTGGGACTAAGTTGTAGTGTGTGATGTTAAAGAACCAATTTGGGTAATTCATGTTAAAATTTGGGTCAGGGAAGAAGAAATTGCCATTTTTAAACCTTGTAGCCTACTTCACATATTAGGTGTTTGATGGAATTCCTAAGATAGTTACTCCATGGGTAATCGTCCTAGTTATTAATCAATTTCAGCTATTTTGTTATAGATTGTGATTGCTAGAGGTATTGGTGTACGGTAGCTCTTTGAGGTATGTATGGCTAACTTTAATCTTCGTAGAGTCACCTTGTTGGTGTCCAAACATTCGGTATGAGTTTCTTGCTTAGTATATGTGAATTGATTGCCCGGTTTTGTTGAGGTGTGAGATTGCATTCTCTGATTTGCCTTAGTCGATTATCGTGATAATTGATATTGTGAAAGGTGACACCTATGTTACTACTTTAACACGTGCAAGTTCGTTAAATGCTTGAGTATGTTAATATAAAAGAATGCTGGCAAACCCAAATGGGTAAATGCATCAAAGTGATAAGGGCTATGTAACAACTGATTAAAAGGAAATGCGAATTGATCTAATTGCACTAAATGACCGTGGAAATATCGTATATGACTCATTGTCGACAAGGTTTATTGTGGCTTAACTTCATATGGATTGTTGGTTGTAACGAAATTATATTCTTGTTGATGAATACCTTTGTGGTAGAATTAATGGATGATAAAGACTATTGTGAACACATGATTGTTTGGGTGTTATAAAATTGTACTCTTGAGGGTATGAAGCCCTGTGATTTAATTGTGGGCTGTTATTGTTTGCTTTGAAATGTGATGGTCTATTGGGATCGGGTTTCACGCCGCAACACGAAGTAATAAGGGTGGAGAGGTAATAAGGGCGAATGGTAATATTGTACGGTGGGATCGGGTTGCACGCCGCAACACGAAGTAATAAGGGTGGAGAGGTAACAAGGGTGGAGTGTAAAATATAGGTGGGATCGGGTTGCATGACCCAACAAGAAATGTAAGGTGGGATCGGGTTCCACGCCGCAACACGAAGTAAAGTTTGGAGAGGTAATAAGGGCTGAAATGTTATTGTGTTGAAATTAGAATTTGTAAGGCTCTCAATTGTACTTGTGGCTATATCACTGTGCACTATGTGTTGGTTCCTTTAACTGATTTCTATCTGTGAATTTCCTGATTTTACTTTGGGTAAAGTTTGCTCATACATGCTAGTACTATTCCACAATACTAACGTCCATTTTACCGGGGGCGCTACATCTTTTATACGGATGTAGGTGGGTCCATAGCAGGTAGCTCAGTTCGCCGTTAGTGGTGCCTCCTCCTCATCTGCAGCAAGTACTGGTGAGCACCACTTCCTCTCGGGGCCGTTGTGTAATTCATGCCATCTCTTTTTACTCTATTTTGTATTGTAAGGTATAGTCGGGGCCTTGTTGCCGGCAAAGTATTGTATAAATTCCTAGTATTCATAGAAGCTCTGTAAACATGATGTGGGTGTATATATATATGTATTTTGGGTAGAAACTATACGTATCCGGAATCGTGGTCCGTATTGGAAAGTTATGTACGAATTGTGTATGCTTTGGGAAACAAATTGTTAAAATGCTAAAAAGATAAATGAACTTAAGTTTGTAAATCCACGCTTAAATCCTAAGTTGTTATTTTATATGGAATATGGTGCATTGTATACACGGGGGTAACGCGTTGGGTAGGAATGGCAATCTAGGTCCGCTTCTCCGGGATTACCCAGTTAGGTGTCGGTATCATCCCTTGATTTTGGGGCGTGACAAACTTGGTATCAGAGCCTAAGGTTTTAAAAGTTTCCTAGGATATCTCGGAACCGTATCTAGTAAAGCCCTTCTTATCGGTGTATTGTCGACCACATCTATAACTAGGGGGATGCATGAACATTTAGGGAAGTACCCTTTTATTGATATTGTATATCGTGTGATGTGGTGGGAGGTGAGGTTGTATATCCCTAACTCGTGCATTGTTCTGATTTTCAGTAAATGGCACCCAATTAGAAAGCTCGACTCGGAGGTTCGTGGAGGGATTCTCTACTCTCGCCTCCCCATTGACTAAGCTGACGTAGAAAGTAGCTGAGTTTCAGTGTTCCGATGCATGTGAAAAGAGTTTTCAGAAATTAAAGTCGAGATTGACTTCGCAACCAGTGTTGACCTTGCCAGAAGGTTCAAAGGGATTTGTGGTTTATTATAATGCTTCGAGGGTTGGTTTGCGATGTGTGTTGATGCAATGTGGTAATGTCATAGCGTATGCTTCAAGGCAGCTCAAGAATCACGAGAAGAGTTATCCGACGCATGATATGGAGCTCGCAGCGGTTGTGTTTGCAATAAAAATCTGGCAGCATTATATGTATGGGGTCCATGTGGACGTGTTCACAGACCATAAGAGGCTTCAGTATTTATTCAAGCAGAAGGATTTGAACTTAAGACAGCGGAGGTGGTTAGAATTGCTCAAGGGCTATGATATGTGGTAGCCGACGCTCTTAGTCGGAAATATATGGGTAGCTGGGCACATTTGGAAGCCGGGCATAGGCTTTTGGCTCAAGAAGTCCATCGGTTGGCTAGTCTGGGGATCTGTCTTTCAACCATAGATGAAGGGGATGTCGTGGTGCGTAATGGAGCAAAATATTCGCTTGTAGCTGAAGTCAAGGGAAAGCAATTAAGTGATCCGGCCTTGGCAGGGAAGCAATTTTGAATTGCAAGACATCAACATTCTCACTCGGCAATGATGACGGTGTCCTATGGTGTCAAGAAATGTTATGTGTTCCAGATGTGGAAGATCTCCAAGAAAGGGTGATGGTAGAGGCTCATAATTCCAGGTATTCAGTACACCCATGTTCTTAGAAATGTATTAATCTCAAGGAAATTTATTGCCAGAATGGTATGATGAGGGGTGTGGCGGACTTTGTGGCTGTGTGTTCCAATTGTCAGCAAGTGAAGGCCGAGCATCAGAGGCCTGGTGGATTGACGAAGCTTTTGGAAATACCGATGTGGAAATGGGAGATGATCAATATTGACTTAGTTGTGGGGTTACCTCGCACTCCACGTAGGTTCGACTCGATTTGGGTGATAGTGGATCAACTTACGAAGTCGGCGCATTTCTTGCCACTAAAGTCCTGATACTGCATAACAGTACGCTCAATTGTATATCAAAGAAATAGTCAGGCTCCACGGCACTCCAGTATCTATTATCTCAGATCGAGGGGCCCAATTCACAGCTAACTTTTGGAAGAAATTTCATCAAGGTTTGGGTACTCAGGTAAATCTCAGCACAACATTCCATCCAAAAACTGATGGGCAGGCAGAGCGGACTATTTAGATGCTTGAAGATATGTTGCGGGCTTGTGTATTAGGTTTCAAGGGTAGCTGGGATGATCACTTTCCTCTTATAGAATTTGCTTATAATAACAATTTCCATGATAGTATTCAGATTGCCCCATTTGAGGCATTGTACGGAAGCAGATGTATATCTCCGATCGGATGGTTTCAGGTTGGTGAGGGAGAATTGTTAGGACTACACATTGTGCACCAAGCTATGGAAAAAGTTAGAGTCGTTCAGGAAAGGATGAAAACTGCTCAGAGTCGTCATAAATCCTATGCGGACTTTCGTCATAGAGAATTGGAATTTCAAGTAGATGACTGAGTATTCATGAAGGTGACTCCTATGAAGGGAGTAATGCGGTTTGGGAAGAAAGGGAAATTGAGCCCAAGGTATGTCGGGCCATATAGGATTTCTAAAAGGATAGGACAGGTGGCTTATAGGCTGGAATTGCCCCCTGAGATGTCATTAGTGCACCCGGTGTTCCATGTATCCATGTTGAAGTAATTGGTTGGAGATCCATCAGCCATCGTGCCAGTTGAGACTATTAAGGTTAATGAATAATTATCGTATAAAGAGGTTCCGGTTGGTATTCATGATAGAAAAGTCCGTAGATTGAGGAACAAAGAAATTGTTTTAGTTAAAGTGTTGTGGCAAAGTCAGCACGTTGAGGAAACCACGTGTGAAGCGGAAAATGAAATGAAAGAAAAATATCCCCATTTGTTTGAATAAGTATAGTAGTGATCGTGCGAACTGTCATCTCTAATAAAATTATACGTTATGTTCAGTTTTGTGCAAAAACACCCCATTTTTCCCTAATTGCTCTACTATTGTAACTTCACAAGTTGTGCTATAATTGTGTATGTTATGATTATCTAAGTAATGTGCAACCCCTTGGAGTAAAGGAAATTATGTGAAGCTCGTATGATGGCTAGATGATTAATTGAACTGTAGATTGGTAATGATTAATGGAAGTGTATATGACTTGTTGAAGTAATTGAATTATATAGGACTTGTCGAGGTGACAAAATTATGTGTAAGGCCATGAAATAACTAGTTATGTGTGGAATTGGTTAAGAAACAGGTGTTTCGGGGGCTCTCTGGCAGGTATATAGGCCTAATTACAGATGGAAACTCTGGCGAAATTTTTAGAAAATATCGGAGTTAGAAAAAAATTGGGGGTTGGCATATTATGTTTTCATAACCAAATGATTTCCTGATCCTCATCCGAGGACGAATGATTTTAAGTGGGGGAGGATGTAAAAAGTCCTATTTTGAGTAAAAAGTATCCCGGAACTTGAAAAATTAAATTTTCCAGAGATTGCGTGTTATGCGACGCACTATGCGATCACATAACAGGTATGCGGACTGCATAGTGGTCGCATACCTGGACAGTCTACTGTCCAATTTGAGGACAATTATGCGACCCGGAATGCGATCCCATTTTGTGTATGCGGACCGCATAGTTGTCGCATTGTTGCCCCATGGTTTTTGTGAGGGAGGTTTTGCGACGCACTATGCGATCGCATAATAGTTATGCAGACCGCATTGTGGTCGCATACCTGGGCAGTGTGGTTCCCATTTTGGCCCAGTTGACGGCCAACTATGCGGCTAGGAATGCGGACTGCATAGTAGGAATGCGATCGCATTCTTGACCGCATTCCTGTGTCGGGCTCCTATTTTCTAAATTTTAAACCGGACCCCCTGTTTTATAAATCACCCCTTCCCCTCATTTTTAACTAATTTCTGACCAAAAATAGAGAGAGAAGAAGGGAGTTCTTGTGAGAGAAGGTTTCAACCTCATCCAATTTGGTTTTCCAAAATCACTCAAGCCCGAAAATTAGCAAGTTATTGTCATCCTCTTCACTCAAAGAGGTAAGTATTCACCCTAATTCCCCACTTTCCACAGATTGTGTGTAAGAATAAAACACACATAGGTTTTGAAAATAAAAAGTGAAATAGGCCATGCATGTGGGACTAAGTTGTAGTGTGTGATATTAAAGAACCAATTTGGGTAATTCATGTTAAAACTTTTGCGAGGGAAGAAGAAGTTGCCATTTTTCAACCTTCTGGTATACTTCACATGTTAAGTGTTCGATGGAATTCCTAACAGAGTTACTCCATGTATAATCGTCCTAGTTACTAATCAATTTCCGCTATCTCATTATAGATTGTGATTGGTATTGGTGTTGGTGTACGGTATAACTTAAGAAAAAGCTCTTTGAGGTATATATGACTAACTGAGTATGTTGATATTAAAGAATGATGACAAACCCAAATGTGTAAATGCATTTAAGTGATAAGGTCTATGTAATAAGTGATCAAAAGAAAAAATGTGAATTGATCTAATTGAACTAAATGACCATGGAAATATCGTATATGACTCATTGTCGGCAAGGTTTATTGTGGCTTAACTTCATATGGGTTGTTGGTTGTAACGAAATTATATTGTAGTTGATGAATACCTTTGTGGTAGAATTAATGGATGATAAAGACTATTGTGAACACATGATTGTTTGGGTGTTATGAAATTGTACTCTTGAGAGTATGAAGCCTTGTGATTTAATTGATGACTGTCTTTGTTTGCTATGAAATGTTATGATCTGGTGGGATCGGGTTGTACGGCGCAACACGAAGTAATAAGGGTGGAGAGGTAATAAGGGTGAAGGGTAATACTGTACGGTGGGATCGGGTTGCACGCCGCAACACGAAGTAATAAGGGTTGAGACGTAACAAGGGTGGATTGTAAAATGTAAGGTGGGGTCGGGTTACACGCCGTAACACGAAGTAATAAGGGTTGAGAGGTAATAACGGCTGAAATGTGATTATGTTTTCAAACTTGTATATATACTTTCCAAATCATTCCTTACGCTAACTGGTATTAGCTATTTTATTAATTAATTATCTTATTTAATTGGGTATTTAACATTTAGACCATTTCTATTTAAATTATAACCAGTTTTAAACCCACCCCACCTGACCCAAAACCCATTCTCTAACCCAACCACCCACAAATAGCCCGGCCCAACCCCACACTTGATCTGAACCTTTGATCAAATGAGATCAACGGTCCAGATCAGTGTTACCATAATTAAACCTAATAACTACCCTCTCCGACCCCTCGCTCTCTCTCTATCTCTCTCTGTTACTCTCTAGTTCTCCCTAGAAGCCTCATTTGGCTTCTCTTCTCCGATGGAGTCCGGTCATCTTCTTCGACTGGTTCTCTCACCGTAAACCATGGCTCCTCAGCGCCTCTTGGTTACCCACCGGCTTTGCACCAGTCCAGTGATGCTTTGGGCTATCATGCCAAACTGGAGCAGTCTAACTGATGTCTCATGGTCCCGTGCCACTTTCCCGCCTCCCCAACCATTTGAGTAAGTTTACAACCTGTTTCAGCTTAGGCTGGTGCCGTCTTTGAGGTTCTTCTTACTTCTCTAGGTTCCACAAAACCCTAACACTATGTCTATCGATTTATTCTATATCTAATTTAGATCTATAGTATTCCGAAGTTTCTTTCTATGTTTTTCAAAAAACTTTCATCTTTAAACGATCTTTAAATTTTAAAACCAGGGATTCACAAATCGTTTCAAAATCAATTATCCTTTACTTTTGCTTTAATGCTATTCTATGTTTCTATCTGTTAATACGTTTTGATTCAAATCTTCTTATGGAAAATCAAAATTTTTAAGTTTTTTAGTCAGTCTTGTTTGCTATGTTTAGCCAATCTATATACTTTTCTAAGCTCTCTATGTGCTCTATGTTTCTTATTCTAATTAATGGTTAGGGTTTCTAATACCCTCTATTGACTCTGTGATGTTTTCTTCGAACCTATGATTATGTATGTTCTGTACTGATTTTTCAAATTGTTTCCCTTGATTGTGTGATACTCTCCTTGATTATGCCTGATTCCATGTGATTTCAATTACAGTCGAGATTCCCTCGACTAATTTTCAGAATTAAACCCATACTTTTTTTTGTGAATAAGCTATCAGTGTGTACTTTCCTTAATTACGTATTATGAGCCTGGTATTTATTACACACTCCAAGCTTTTACTACCCTAGTTATGGTAAGATCACTCTAGTTGATTCCTTTCTCTGATTTAACTCTGATTGGCCCGTTTGAACTTGAATCCATAATTAAAAGGAGTCCAAGCCTTTAATTGATACTGATTGGTTATTATTTCAATAATTATGATAGACTAATTATGCCTTACCTTATTCTCGTTACTCGTTTTCAAAATTATTAACACCCTACTCTCTTTAGCTTGAAACAACCAATAGACACAACACACCCACAAACATCACTCATATTGCTCTAAACTCTCACTTGCTTTGCTGCATATTCTCTCTTGTTCTTTGGTCTATTCAGTCAGCTGAAAGCCAACACTGAATAACTTATTCTTGCTCTATTGCTCTGCATCCGCTATCCTATTGCTCTACTTCTCTGCATCTTGTTGTTCTATTCTTGCTCCTGACTGGTATGTTTCTAGTTTAAGTTTATAGCATCCAACTCAACAGGTTTCTCATGTCTATTTGTCTATGTGATTCCCCTTTCCCTTTAATCTAACATGTCTATTGCTTTCCCTTATATGTTTCCATCATGAATCTGCCTGACTTCCAACACTAAGAGCATGTACCCCCAATACTTAGTTATTATGTAAATACTAATCTTGGACCTAATATGTGACTCTGTTTGACACCCCATCAATCTAATGCTGCTAGATTCTTGGCATGAACATTCTGTGATAACAAGGTTGTGATTGTTTAAACCATTTAGCACTAGCCTAAGGACTATTTGTGTGCAAGTCTTCTTCTTCTATGTGACTTATTTGTCCCCTATCCCTGCTTGTGTTTGGTTCCTAAACCATGTATGTTCTAGGTTGCTAATTGTCCTGTTCTCTTTCTTCTTCAAACAAGTTTTCATAAAACAAACTTTCATGTTGTTCTCTGAAGCTATTTTCAAAACAGTTATTTCAAAAGCTACTTTTCAAACTCAATTATTTTCTAAACTATAGGCACATATCACTACTCTTAGCTCTAAGTTCAGCCCCTTTCGCTCTGACACAAAAGGCGAGGATTCCACAGTGCAGTTACTCATTCCTGGGTAGGGTACTTAGGTGTGAGCACTGCCTGGGGTATTCTGAGATCCTTAGGAACTCTGACGCACCTGGGTTACAAAAGGTCATGGCATATGGAATGTTTGGATCTGGATACTTGGGCCTAGTGTTCGGCTGTCTATAGTAACTTCTTATTTTCATTTTTGTGTAATTTGTATAATGTTGGTCTATAATAATTAATTGTAAAAAATGGTTATGGGCTGGATAGTAAAATGGGCGGGGTTTGGCATGCTTAGTATAATTATGGGTAGAAACCATGCTATAGGATTTATTTTTTATATGTGTGCAATAGCTACTATGCTTAGGAATACTTTCCATGCATGCATTAGAAAACATGTTTTAGGCCCATTTATCTCAGCATCTTTGCCATATTCATGCCTCACTTATAATGTTACTGTCTCTGCATCTTCACGATCACCATGTCCAGAAATCCTATTTTAGGTTAAAAATATTAATCGTTAATATTTCATTAGAGATCATGTTACCGTACGAATTCATTCTCTGCATGCTCATATTACATATGCAAAACTCATGTGTTAAGGACATACGACTATTTGCATTAGAAATCATGTGCTAGGTTTGACAACTTACTGTATTTTCTCTTGAGAGAAAAAATATGTGTTAATAAGAAAATTTTGCCCTATAATAATAGATTCTGATTTCTGAAAACTTTTGTGCATTTAGAAAAGCATGCGTAGGTTTGCATCATTCTACACCCTATATGCATTTAGATATCCTGTTTTGTAGGAAACTGCATTCACATTAGTTTAAATACTCACTCATTTACCATGATTAAGCCTAAATAGGATAACTGGAGTTTGTTAAACCCGCCTAGGTAAGCCTTAGGCATTAAGTTTATTAAAACTGGAAAACTGTCTCTTTGTATTGTATGGCTAATTACATGTCAGAATTCATAGTCTGGAACTGGTAAAAAAGATCACTTCTGAGACTCAGTAATTAGACTACCCCATTACTGTATTCTCACTTAGACATCCTGCCATAGGTTCTGAAATTCAAAGACCACTTTGTGTTTGAGTCGTGCTAGTTATATGTATTAAGTTGTGGAGGGATTCATGAGCCTCATATATGCTCTTGTTTTCCCCCTATACTTGCTGTCCTAAATATTTGTCGCTAAGAAATTGTCCTTTAAACCTAGGGGTTCTACATAGTACCTACCCTTTAGGATAGTAGTCCTAACTTCCTCGAGGACTGATAAGATGGGACGGGTAATAGAACGCAATAGAATCTGTGACCAACATACCCTTTAATTACCTTCACGGGGTGGGAAGGGTAGAATATAGATATGATGACCGGTGCGCTAATACCACGTGTAGCTCCGCTTCAAGGAGTGATTAACGGGTATTGCATTGATGTGATCCGTATTACTTTAAACCTAGGACATTTTCTCAAATATTTACTTCTAAATTCTTTTAAACTTTCAATAAAACTCCTATACTCATTTGAAATCCCTTCTTATGTGAATGTTTCTTGTTATTTTCTTATTGCTTGAGTTCACGAAACCATTTGGCCAGGACCCACAGTGGTGGATCTTGAGGGGTGCCTAACACCTTCCCCTTAGGATAACTTCAAGTCCTTACCCAATCTCTGGTAATGCAAACTAGTTCATGAGTTAACTACTCAGGTGCCCTAACGCACCATAAAATCGTTAGGTCTACTCTTCCTTTAACTTCTTCCTTCCAAAGGAGTTTGTCCTAAAAATGTCCTGAACTCTATCTCCGCGAGGAAAGAAGGGGGCGCGACAGCATGGCGACTCTGCTGGGGATTATAGGCTTTTACCATTTCAAATTGTTTCGTGAATCTATGCCTTTATTTTTAAATGCTTGCACCCTTTCCTATTCCCTTTGCATGTGATTAATTGTTTACTTCGAGTATTTATTTTTCAAAACGTAACTGACATGTCTCTTTGGTTCCTTTTTGTAACTGCTTTAAATCATTATTACTGTTTTACCACTTTATTTAACGTGCAAATACATGATGATTTGTTTTAAATACTTATTGCATAAATCATGCTCAACATTCATACTCCACTCGTGCCAAACAAAATGCTATAGCAATGCTTGATGAGTGGTTGCGCCCTTCCTATATTATTACCTTCTAAATTTGGAAAGGCTTATAAGCGGTAAAACCAGTCGATCAACGGTGCAGTCGACAGTTCTGTGCCTTTCCCCTTTGAGTTGTCCGCTCGAAGGTACCAATCTAAAGCCACATAGAAATCTTACTTTGTCGAACTGTTGCATGAATCATGGTAAAGCCTAGTCAAAGCTAAAGTGTTGTCCGCACGATCGCTTTTAAGATAGCCTTATCAAAAATTCCACCGGGTTTCCATGAACTCAAACGGACACCCTCACATTCTATGCATTTATTTGGAGAACTAAATGTTTCTTGCTAATTATTAACGTTAAATAGTCGAGTCCGGTGGGGATAAAGGCCTAACCTATTTGTTTTGCAGAAAAAAAAAATGAGGCACAAAGTCACCAGATTCGGCACCCAAAATTTGATGAGTTGGTGGGAGGATTTACACTCTAGCGACAAAGCTATCGTCAGGAAACATTTGGGTAATCGACCATTACTTCTGGAAATCCAGCCCAACAAAATGATAGTAGAGGCTGCTACCCTATTCTGGGATTCTGAAAGGTTTCTATTCCGCTTTGGAAGCATCGAAATGGCACCGTTGATAGAAGAGATAGGAGGGTTGGCTAACCTAGTATGGGAAACACCGGGTTTGCTGATGCCTGAGAACCACACAGGCAGAAGTTTCCTCAAAATGATGGGTTTGAAAAAGGACGTGGAGTTGGTATGTCTTGAGGATTCGTACATTCCTTTTGATTACCTGTACGAATGGTATGGCTACAGCAAATCATACCGTACCTACCATGATGGGTTTACTATCACCTCTCTGGGACACGTCCATCGCCGAGTGTTCGTGTTTATGGCTTGCTTTTTGGGATTGATCATGTTCCCGATGAGGAAAGAAATGATCCATACCAGGTTAGCCATGGTAACTAAGACCATTATGGAAGGGTTAAATGGCTAATATTTGAGCATTGTTACCATGATCGTTGCAGATATGTACCGGGCTCTGGAAAAATGTCAACAAGGAGCAAAAAAATTTGAACGTTGCAATCTATTACTAAGTCTGGCTTGTAGAAAATCTCCAAAAAGGGGAGTATCGATAGGACATCCACTACCGAATGTGGGATGACCACATCGCTATCTAACAGACAAAGCGAATGAACTATATCCCTGACATGTTCGCTCAACCTGAGGACGCCGAAGGATGGGTCGATCTCTTTGACAACCTGACTGATAAACGGGTTCAGTGGATATTCGAATGGTTCCATAGATGAGTTCATCATTCGATCCCGAGACGCATAATTTTTGGTATTGATTGGTCTCAGAGGGACCTACCCCTACGTCCCTCTTCGAGTTATCAGGCTCGCCGGAAGGAAACAAGTCATCCCTAGTGTCGAGAAGATGAGCCATCTCTGAGCCGACTTTAAAAACTATGACAGTCCTTACAGGTGCCAAGCTCAGCACCTATGGCACTGCAAGGTTATACTCTAGAAAGACACCATCGAGCCAGACATGTATCATGCCGATTATACCCCGTTCTATCTGGGTTGGTTAGAAAAAGATCTGGGAGGTCGGAGCAAGCCAGGATACGTCCGAAGCCATAGGGTTGTAGATGAAAGGGCTGAAGCACAAGTCAAGTTCAACCAGTTGCGTAAAAGGATCCGGGAGAACGAGAATGATCACCACAAGATACATGAGTCCAACAAAAGTCTGATCGAGGAATGGAAGGACATGGCTATTAGCGCCAACAAAAGGCTTGGATATTTGGAACGAGGTATAATCGATTTAGAAGAAAAGTTCATCAGAAAGGTTGAAGATTGTCAAAAGGATAAGGGAGCTGCATGGGGATATTTAGCCAGAACTTATCTGCTGCTGGGACATCGTGAGCTGGGAAGTAGATAGGAATGTCTTTATTTTTCCAACAATGTAATAAGGCCAATGGCCATTAGTGATTTTATTTTTTGTCTATCGTTTTGGGATTCGTCTATTTTTCTTATCAATAATATGAGTCATTTAGCATTTTAAGTTCTCCAAATCAATTTGTCGCTAGGCCTACCTCAGGCGCAAAGAGGTTCCCAAACTTAGGGCACGCTTTCATTTCCGCATTATGTGATTCAATACTGTAATATTTTTTTCATAATCCACACTGACTTGGTTACCTTTTGTTTTTTTTTTCTTACTCCCCTCCCCAAAGGTTAGTTCGTACATTCTGGCATCATCGGCCTATCGCACGGATCCAAGGGCCCTCCACCTAGTCCTCCCCCTAGTCCTCCCAAGGGCAAAGACAAAGGCAAAAATAAGATGGAAGAGTCCAGCGGCATAAGAAAGGAGAATGTGATTGAAATGGTAGAGTCCACTGATGGCCAAGGTATTCAGGTCCTGCATGACATTATGTCGCTGCTAGAATAAAAATTGCCGAAGTTTCAGGAAGAACTAGATCAGTTCGGAATCGGGCCAGTTTATCAAACAAATTGCTCCCATAGAACCCTTTCGCGAGTATGCTACTCGCTGGAGGTCCGAAGCCGCTAAAGTCAGACCTTCTCTAGAAGAAGAACAGATGAACAAATTCTTTATCGAGCTTAGGATCCGCAGTATTATGAACGGTTAATGATGGTTGAAGGCTGCAAGTTTTCTGACATCATCTAATTGGGTGAGCGAATTGAAGAAGGTATTAAGGGCGGTATGGTTACGAATTTTGAATCCTTTCCAGCCACTAACAAGGCTCTATAGTCCGGTGGTGTATCTAAGAAGAGAGATGTGGGAGCCGTAATGGTTGCACAAAGAACCAAGTCCCCACTCAAGTACCAAACCTATCAGAAATCTCCACTCACATATCATCCCTCACAAGATTACCAAGCACCATTACCAAATTACCAATCTCCATCACCAAATTACCAAGCTCCATCACCTTCCTACCAATCTCCACCACCCACATATCAACCTGCTTCGCCCAGATACTCACAACCCGCTCCTGTCGACCACACTTATAATTCCCAGTCATCCCATTACCAATCACCCCCTACATACCAAAACATCCCTAGAACTCATCCTAATTCCTTGGGACTACACAGCCGAGGAAAGAAGGAAAAGCAAGGTAAGGCCCGAGGAAGCTGTCGCAGCATAGGGTATGTCGAGAATTGGTATGGTCTACACCCCTGATAATCTAGTCGAGTCGAGCAAGCAGGCTGCCAACTGACCTCCCCTCATCGAAACAAGTCCCGATGACCGTTGGAGAATGATACAGCTGAAGGAGTATCCAGTCGACGACTATCTGAATAAGACACTGGCACATATATCAATCCTATCTCTGCTGCATAATTTCAAAACGCATAGGAATGCTTTGTTTAAAGTATTGAATGAAGCATATGTGCCAAACAACATCACCAGTGGGGAAATGGCCAATATGGTATGTACTGGAGAGTCATAAAATCACTTTTCATGAGGATGAGCTATCACCTGAAGGATTGGAGCACAACAAAGCGCTGCACATCAGCGTGCAGTGCGAGGATCATTTCATCACAAAAAATCTTGATCGACGGAGGTTCGAGTCTTAATATCTGTCCACTGATAACCCTCAAGAAATTAGGTAAAGGGCTACATGAGATAAAGGATGGGTCGATCAATGTGAAGGCTTTCGACGATTGTTAGAGGTGTACCATGGGGGAGATCAGTCTATGTCTACAGATGGGACCGACTTGGTTCGAAGTGAATTTCCAGGTGATGGATGTCCCGTCATTCTACAACCTGTTGTTGGGATGAACCTGGATTCATGCTGCTAGGGCCGTGGCATCAACACTACATCAGGCGGTAAAATTCGAATGGAACCACCAAGAAGTGATTATTCATGGTGATGGTAGCAGCCCCATATATAGTTGTCAAACTATTCCAATCATTGACGGGAAAAAGAAGATAGGCGGATGAACTAACCACTATATTGAACAGGTCAATGCCATCGACACGGAAAAATGGTGGGATAAAAAGATCGAGAGTATCCTGAACTAGAAAGGATATGATCCAGGCAAAGGGCTCGGTAAAAACCTCCAAGGGATCACAAAGCCTATAAAACTCAAGGAACATGGTACCACTTTCGGTCTAGGGTATGAGTACGCATGGCAGAAATTCAACGACTGGTCGACATCTTGACGCAGTCCCTATTACCCTTTGGAATAGCTGATACCTCATCTTGAGCAGGATTTGAAGCAAGCTGACAGTATCTACGGTTCAGATGAAAAACAAGCACTTGCGGAAATGAGGAGCTTGTTTCTACAGAATGATGATATGGATTGATGTGTTGTCCTCGAGGGGGAGGGGGAGGAAGGCCCTTCCATAAAGACTTTGATCAAGGGGGAATATATTTAGAACTGGTCTATCAAGACAACCAAAGCCTGGCGAGCCTCGGGGTAGTAAGGCTAAAACAAGCATTATTTACAATTTGATTTACTAAATGATTTTCCTCCATTTGTTTTTAATTTATGCAATAAAGATCTTCAATATTCAAAACAGTTATTCATTCTATCAAAGCATCTTCTAAATTTCTCTAACGAGATCTGATATTTAATGCTATTGTTTTCCCTCATTACTTTATTTATACAAAATTACTATTACTTGTCTTGATGAACCGATGACTGTGACATGCAATAAGACAACAGAGCAAACGGACATTGATTCAGATGAAGATGACATACCTAATGAGATTTTCAAGGAAGTTGAGAAATTTGAGAACAGACCTAAGTCCAACCTGGATGAGACCGAAGTTATCAACCTTGGAGATTCAGAAAACGTCAAGGTAACTCGTATCAGCATTCATTTGTCACCATAAAAAAAGAACGAATACACAAATTTTCTAAGAGAGCATTAGGACGTATTTGCATGGCCGTATGATGACATGACTAGTTTAAGTACGTCTATTGTGGATCACAAACTGCCAACCAATCCAACGTGTCCACCAGTCAAACAAAAGCTCAGAAAGTTGAAACCCGACATGAGTTTGAAAATCAAAGAAGAGGTTACCAAGAAGAGAAACGCCAAAGTTCTCCGGGTAGTGGAGTATCCGACATGGTTAGCTAACATCGTACCTGTGCCAAAGAAATACGGGAAGGTCAGAGTCTGTGTCGACTACCGTGATCTCAATCGGGCCAGTCCGAAAGATGACTTCCCCATGCAAAACATGCACATTATGATTGACAACTGCGCCAAGCATGAATTGCAGTCCTTTGTGGATTGCTTCGCTGGTTATCACCAGATAATGATGGATGAGGAAGATGCTGAGAAAACGGCGTTCATTACACCGTGGGGAGTGTATTGTTACAAGATAATGCCATTCGGTCTACAGAATGCAGGGGGCCACCTACATGAGGGCCATGACCACCATATTCCATGGCATTAGTCACAAAGAGATCAATGTCCACATAGATGACGTCATTATCAAATAAAAGAAAACTGCTGGTCACACGGAGAATTTGGGGAAATTCTTCAATCGGCTGCGAAAATACATTCTGAAACTGAACCCTGTGAAATGTGCATTCGGGGTTCCTGCTGGAAAGTTGCTGGGATTTATTATAAACCACCGGGAAATAGAGTTGGATCCGTCCAAGGTCAAAGCCATTCAGTAGTTACCACCACCAAGGAACAAGAAAGATGTGATGAGTTTCTTGGGGAGGCTTAATTAAATCAGCCGGTATATAGCACAATATATAGTCATATGTGGGCGAATCTTCAAGATGCTGAAGAAGGACGCCGCAACTAAGTGGACCGAGTATTGTTAAAGGGCTTTCGACAGAATCAAGGAGTACATCTCAACACCGCCAATTCTGGTACCACCTGAGCCAGGTATACCTCTGTTACTTTACCTTACAGTGCTAGATGGAGCTTTCAGTTGCGTTCTTGGGCAACATGATGAAACAGGAACGAAGGAGTAAGCCATTTACTACCTCAGCAAGAAGTTCACTCCGTATGAGTCCTGGTATTATTTATTGGAGTGCACTTGTTTGCCTTTGAACTGGGCCGCACACAAGTTGATGCACTACTTGTGTGCCTACACAACATATCTCATATCAAGGATGGTCCACTGAAATATATCTTTTAGAATCCCATGCCCACTGGAAATCTAGCCAAGTGGAAGATCCTCCTGAGTGAATTCGACATTGTTTACTTGACTCAAAAGGCAGTTAAAGGACAAGCTATGGCAGACCATCTTGCTGAGAATCCCGTAGACGGAGAATACGAACCCCTGAAAATGTGTTGTCCTGATGAAGAGGTATCATTCGTAGGGGAAGACATTGCAGAATCCTACGACGGTCGGAGGATTTTCTTTGATGGAGCAGCAAACTTCAAAAGAGTCGGTATTGGAGCAGTACTAGTATCAGAGACCGGTCAGCATTATCCAGTATCCGCGAAACTTAGGTTCCCTTGCACCAACAATATGGCCGAATACGAAGCCTGCATCTTGGGACTCAACATGGCCATTGACATGAACGTCCAGGAGCTGTTAGTGATCGGTGATTCAGACTTATTGGTACATCAGGTCAGGGAGAATGGGCAACCAAGAATCCCAAGATATTACCCAATTTGCATCACGTTCAGGAGTAGAGAAAGAGGTTCACAAACATAGAGTTCCATCATCTCCCTAGAATCCAAAACGAGTTCGCTAATGCTTTGGCTACTTTGTCATCTATGATTCGGCATCCAGATAAGAACTTCATTGATCCTATTATGGTGAAAATCCACAATCATCTAGCTTATTGTTCCCATGTCGAAAAGGAAGCAGACGGAAATCCTTGGTTCCATTATATCAAGTAATACCTGGCAAAAGGAGAATACCCGAAGCTTGTAAATGCCACTATGAAACGCACGCTGCGAAGGTTATCTAACAATTTCTTTCACAGTGGAGGAATCATGTATAGGAAGACTCCCGATTAGGGTTTCTAAGGTGCGTCGACGCAGAAGAAGCATCGAGATTATTGAAAGAAGTTCATGCCGGGACCTGTGGCCCACATATGAATGGTTTCGTTTTACCAAAGAAAATACTATGAGCTGGTTACTTTTGGATGACTATGGAAGCGGACTGCATCCAGTATGTCTGAAAATTCCACCGTTGTCGGATACATAGAGATATGATAAAGGTACCTCCCAGTGAGCTTAATGCAATAAGTTCACCCTGGTCGTTCGCCGCCTGGGGCATGGACGTCATTGGAAAAATCGAGACATCAGCCTCTAATGGACACAGGTTTATTCTGGTCTCCATTGATTAATTTACTAAATGGGTCGAAGCAGCCTCCTACAAAGCAGTTACCAAGAAAGTTGTGGCCGATTTCGTCCGCGATCGCATTAAGAATCAATCATCACTGATAATGGTTCTAATCTGAATAGTGAATTGATGAAAGCCATGTGTGAAACCTTCAAGATCAAACTCAAGAATTCCACAGCTTACAGACCTCGGATGAATGTAGCCTTTGAGGTCTCTAACAAAAACATCAAGAAGATACTAAGAAAGATGATAGAAAGGCACAAACAGTGGCACGAGAAGTTATCATTTGCCTTATTGGGATATCGCACCACAATTTTCACCTCAACAGGGGCAACTCCCTGTATTCTAGTTTATGGTACAAAAGTTGTAATTCATGCCGAAGTGGAGATCCCATCTCTGAGAATTATAAAAGAAGTTGAGCTCAGCGACGCAGAGTAGGTAATGAGCCGTTATGAGCAGCTAGCACTCATAGACGGAAAAAGAATGAATGCAGTTTTTCATGGTCAGCTATATCATAACGGAATGGCCAGAACCTTCAACAAGAAAGTCAAGACGAGACGATTCACACCAGGGCAGCTGGTGTAAAAGAAAATATTTCCGCATCAAGATGAAGCTAAGGGGAAGTTCTCTCCCAACTGGCAAGGCCTGTAAATGGTTCACAAAGTGCTGACAAGAGGAGCACTCATACTTGCAGAAATGGATGGAGAAGTTTAGCCAAAACCAATCAATTCAGATGCAGTCAAGCGCTACTATTTGTAATCTTTATGTTTTCTCAATGATGTAAATTGAACTACGCCTGACCTGATTCCCGTTTAAGAGGGGATACGTAGGCATCCCTATGGGTTCGGTCACAATTCAACAAAAATCTATTTCCCCCCATAATTGGAAACTGGGGTAGAATTTTGAGGAGGACACTTCAAATTCCGGTACAAGCAGCAGACAGAGGCGTCCACCCAGCAAATTGGGGCAGAATTTTGAGGGAGGCCCTCAATATTCCACAGCAGGAGAGGTTGCAATGTCTCGAACCATGTCATGTCGTCGGTTAATCTAAAACTATTTTAGATTATATATTATACTTTTAAAAAAAATCATGCAGGCACAAATCATGTCGTCGCTACCCCAATGATGCGAACAGTATCGTGATCAAGTAGACGAGCCAGGCAGAGCAAGCGGGAATGCGAACTAACCTTCCCCTTTACAAAACTCACGATCATTCTTTGGATGCAGGCACAAATTACAGAAGCCCCAAAACATATTATCCGCTCAAAGGACAGACATTGTTCATCAAACTCATCGCTCACGCCAACATTTATTATCAGCGTAAACAATGCTTCATCATCGCTATGCTCTTTCCCAATTAACGCCAACTAAGAATTCCTGTTGTCCTTCTTTTAGATCTTGCATAAGGCTACCATTCTGCCTTCCGAGGTTACGCTCTACCTATATCTGCATTTTATTTCCCGCATTGCATAAGGCTACCAATCTGCTTTCCAAGATTAAGTTCTACCTCCGTCTGCATTTTATTTGCCGCATTGCATAAGGCTACCATTCTGCCTTCCGAGATTAAGCACTCTCTCCATCTGCTTTTTTGTTTCCCGCATTGCATAAGGCTACCATTATGCCTTCTGAGGTTAAGCTTTGTCTCCATTTGCATTTTTATTTCCCGCATTGCATAAGGCTACCATTCTGCCTTATGAAGTTAAGCTCTACCTCCATCTGCATTTTTAGTTCCCGCATTGCATAAGGCTACCATTCTGCCTTCCAGGGGCTAAACGCTGCCTCCCATTTACCTTTTAAAGAAACCACCGCCTCTGTCATTGCCTACTTTGGTTCTTTCCGGGCTAAGCTCTGCCCTTTTTCCTTCACAATACTAAGCTCTGTCTTGTCATCATCATACTATTGCACTTCTCACAGGCTAAAATATCGTCAACCTATCCAAAGGCGTTATCGTTTAGAGGCACCATCTTCATGGCCCGAGAACATCATTTCATGGCCCGCGAATCCCTTTTTATCACTCTGCATATCATTATTCAAAGGAATCATGGTTCGGAGGCACTATTCTCATGGCCCGAGAACGTTATTTCATAGCTTGCGAATTCCGCATCAAGCGATTTATGGCCCAATGGGAAAGACAACATTCATAGTCCAATGGGAAAGACAACATTCATAGTCCAATGGGAATCTGCATTATGTTTAAATTACGCACAATTTATGCTTGTTATTCATTTGCAGGAAATCCGGCTAAGAACAGCAGCCAGGCAGGAGCGGACCGCTCCAGTTCTCCTAACTACCCCGTAAGCCATTTTGTTCACCTTGCCTTGTACCTTGCATCCGTCCTTGTGAGACTTCACCAGTATACTTCGCTGGTGACTCATGAACTACATACGGCCTAATTCTTGTACAACCAGGGATATGTAGGCAGCTCAGAAGCTAGGGTGCAGCCTAAATCTTTCATATTATTTCCCTCCGATCAAAATTTGCCATCACATCTTTACCCGACAACTCTTTCATCCTTCCCGGGTGAAGAGGGGAAGCTATTGATACCCAATTTTTCCTCAAATTATTTTCCAACTTGTATATATACTTTCAAAATCATTCATTACGGTAACTAGTAATTTCTCACAGCTTGTCGTATTTTTATCAAATTATTTTACTGTTTATTTAACACTTTATATTTTATAATTATTCATAAATGATATAATTTTAAATCATTTTCTTTCTCAACATGTTATTTATATCCTATTTAATTCCCTTAGGAAATTATTATTTCACAATTAGCCAATATTGGCATCATTTAGTTAATTTCATCAGCTTTTGCAATTATAGCACAAATATGAATTTATACCATTTTAAAATCAATGAATGATCATTTATAATTTTCATATCTTACTTAATCGCCTTAACATCATTTATTTGGTCTTAATATATTTTTACACAATTATTAGCCATTTTATTAATTAATTATCTTATTTAATTAGGTATTTAACGTTTAGCCTGTTTCTATTAAAATTATAACCAATTTTAAACTCATCCCACCTCACCAAAATCCATTCTCTAACCCAGCCCAAACCCACAAATAACCCGGCCCAACCCCACACTTGATCTGAACCCTTGATCAAATGAGATCAACGGTGCATATCAGTGTTACCATAATTAAACCTACTCACTACCCCCTCCGAATCCTCATTCTCTCAACACTCACTCTCTCTCTATCTCTCCATGTTACTCTCTAGTTATCTCTAGAAGCCTTCTTTGGCTTCTCTTCTCCGATGGAGTCCGTTCATCTTCTCCGACTGGTTCTCTTACCAGAAATCATGACTCCTCATCGCCTCTTGGTTACCTACCCACTTTGCACCAGCCTAGTGATGCTCTGAGGCTCTCAGACGAACCTGGAGCGGTCCAAATCACCTCCCATCCTGTGCCACTTCCTGGTCTCCCTTGCCGTTTGAATAAGTTTACAACTTGTTCCGGCTTAGGCGTGTGCCGTCTTTGAGGTTCTTCTTACTTTTCTGGGTTCCACGAAACACTAACCATATGTCTTTCGATTTATTCTAGATCTGCTTTAGATCTATAGTATTCTGAAGTTTCTTTCTATGTTTTTCTCTGAGAACTTTCATCTTTAAACATTCTTTCAATTTTAAAACTAGGGTTTCACAAACCCCTTTCAAAATCGATTTTCCTTTACTTCTGATCTAATGTTATTCTATGTTAATACATTTTGATTCAAAGCTTCTTATGGAAAATCCTAATTTTTAGGTTTTTTAGTCCGTCTTGTTTTCTGTGTTTAGCCAATCTGTATACTTCATCTAGGCTCTCTACGTGCTCTATGTTTCTTATTCTAATTCATGGTTAGGTATCCTGATACCCTCTACTGACTAGGTGATGTTTTCTTCGAACATATGATTCGGTATGTTCTGTACTGATTTTTTGAACTGTTTCACTTGATTGTGTGATATTTTCCTTGATTACGCTTGATTCTATGTGATTTCAATTACAGTCGAGATTCCCTCGACTAATTTTTAGAATTAAACACATACATGTTTTGTGAATATGCTATTAATGTATACTTTCCTTAATTATGTATTATGAACATCGTCTTTAGTACACACTCCATGCTTTTACTACCCCCGTTATGGTAAGATCGCTCTAGTTATTATTTAACTCTGATTGGCCCATTTGAACATGACTCCCTAATTAAAAGGAGTCCATGCCTTTAATTGATACTGATTGGTTATTATTTCCATAATTGTGATAGACTAATTATTCCTTACCTTATTCTCTTTACTCGTTTCATAATTATAAACACCTTAATCTCTTTAGCATGACACAACCAATAGATACAACACATACACAAACACCACTCATATTTCTCTGAACTCTTACTTTCTTTGCTCCATATTATCTCTTGTTCTTTTGGCTATTCAGTCAGATGAAAGCCAAGACTGAATAACTCATTGTTGCTCTATTGCTCTACATACCACTGTCCTATTGCTTTACTTCTCTGCACCTTGTTGCTCTATTCTTTCTCCTAACTGGTATATTTGTAGTTTAAGTTTATTGCATCCAACTCAACATGTTTCTCACGTCTATTTCTCTATGTCATTCCCTCTCTTTAATCTAACATATCTATTGCTTTCCCTTATATGTTTCCATCATCAATCTGCTTGAATCCCAACACTACGAGCATGTACCCCCAATACTTTGTTTTTATTTAAATCCTAATCTTGTACCTAATATGTGACTCTGTTTGACACCCCTTTATTCTAATGCTGTTAGATTCCTGGCATGAACATTTTGTGATAACTAGGCTGTGATTTTTTAAACCATATAGCACTAGCCTAAGGACTATTTGTGTGCAAGTCTGCTTCTGCTATGTGACTTATTTGTCCCATAGTCCCCCTATCCCTGCTTTTGTTTGCTTCCTAAACAATGTATGTTCTAGGTTGCTGATTGTCCTGTTCTCTTTCTTCTTCAAACCAGTATTAATAAAACAAACTCTAATTTTGTTCTCTGAAGCTATTGTCAAGACAGTTATTTCAAAATCTAGTTTTCAAACTCAACTCTTTTCTAAACTATAGGTACATCTCACTACTCCTAGCTCTAAGTTCAGCCCCTTTCGTGTGAGCACTGCCTTGGGGACCATTTAAGTACCCATTGAACTCTGACAGACAAGGATGTCATTCCACACTGCACTTACTCATTCCTGGCTAGGTTACTTGGGTGTGAGCACTGCCTTGGGTCTTCTGAGATCCTTAGGAACTCAAACGCACCTGGGTTACAAAAGGTTATGGCATATGGCGTGTTTGGATCTGGATACTTGGGCCTACTATTAGGCTCTGTATAGTAACTTCTTAATTTTATTTTTGTGTAATTCGTGCAAGGCTGGTCTGTAATAATTAATTGTAAAAAATGGTTATGGGATGGATAGTGAAATGGGCAGGGTTGTGCATGCTTAATATAATTATGGGTAGAAACCATGCTATATGATTTATTTTGTATATGTGTGCAATAGCTACCATGCTTAGGAATACTTTCCATGCATGCATTAGAAAACATGTTTTAGGCCCGTTTATCTCAGCATCTTTGCCATACTCATGCCTCACTTAGAAATCCTGTTCGTAGTTAAATAACTATAAAATGGCTGTTATAATGTTACTGTCTCTGCATCTTCACGATCACCCTGTCTAGAAATCATGTTTTAGGTTAAAAACATTAATCGTCAATATTGCATTAGAGATCATGTTACCCTAGGAATTCATTCTCAGCATGCTCATATTACCTATGCCAAACTCATGGGTTAAGGACATACTTCTATTTGCATTAGAAATCACGTGCTAGGTTCGACAACTTAACTACGCTTGTGTATTTCCTGCTTCGAGTTATAAGATGTGTTAATAAGTAAATTCCACCCTATAATACTAGATTTTGATTTCTGAAAACGTTTGTGCATTTAGAAAAGAATGCGTAGGTTTGAATCATTCTACACCCTGTATTCAATTAGATATCCTGTTTTGTATGACACTGCATTCAAATTAGTTTAAATACTCACTCCTTTACCACGGTTAAGTCTAAATAAGATAACTGGAGTTTGTTAAATCTGCCTAGGCAAGACTTAGACATTATGTTCATTAAAATTGGGAAAACTGTCTCTTTGTGTTGTATGGCTAATTACATATCAGAATTCATAGTCTAGAACTGGTAAAAAGATCTCTTCTGAAACTCAGTAATCAGACTGCCCCATTACTGTATTCTCACTTAGACATCCCGCCTTAGGTTCTGAAATTCAAAGACCTCTTTGTGTTTAAGTCGTGCTAGTTATCTATATTAATTTGGGGAACGAGCCTCATATCCCCTATACTTACAGCCCTAAATGTTTTACTTGTCGCTTAGAATTTGTCCTTTAAACCTAGGGGTTCTGCCTAGTACCTACCCTTTAGAATAGTAGTCCTAACTTTCTCCAGGACTGATAAGATGGTACGGGTAATAGAATGCAATAGAATCCGTGAGCACCATACACTTTAATTACCTTCATGGAGTGGGAAGGGTAGAATATTGATATGATGACCGGTGCGCTAGTACCACGTGTAGCCCCTATTCGAGGAGTGATTACCGGGTATTTCATTGAAGTGACCCGTATTACTTTAAACCTTGGACATTTTCTCAAATGTTTACTTCTAATTCCGTTTAAACTTTCAATAAGACTCATATACTCGTTTGAAATCCCATCTTATGTGAACCTTGCTTGTTATTTGCTTATTGTCTTAATTCACGAAACCATTTGGCCGGGACCCACAGTTGTGGATCTTGAGGGGTGCCTAACACCTTCCCCTTGGGATAACTTCAAGCCCTTACCCAATCTCTTGTAATGCAAACTATTTCATGAGTTAACTACTCAGGTGCCCTGACGTACCATAAAATCGTTAGGTGGCGACTCTTCCTTTAACATCTTCCTTCCAAAATATTCTGTCTAAAAAATGTCATGAACCCGATATCCGTGAGGAAAGAAGGAAACGTGACATCACGTTGCACGCCGCAACACGAAGTAATAAGAGTGGAGAGGTAATAAGGGTGAAGGGTAATATTATATGGTGGGATTGGGTTACACGCCGCAACACGAAGTAATAAGTATGGATATGTAACAAGGGTAGAATGTAAAATGTAAAGTGGGATCGTGTTGCACGCCCCAACACAAAGTAATAAGGGTGGAGAGGTAATAAGGGCTGAAATGTAATTGTGTTGAAATTAGAATCTGTAAGGCTCTCAATTGTACTTGTTGCTATATCATTGTGCACTATGTGTTGGTTCCTTTAGTTGTTTTCTATCTGTGCATTTATTCATTTTACTTTGGGTAAAGTTTGCTCATACATGATAGTACTATTCTGCAGTACTAACGTTCCTTTTTCCAGGGGTGATACATCTTTTATATGGATGTAGGTGGGTCCACAGTAGGTAGCTGAGTTCACCGTTAGTGGTGCCTCCTCCTCATCTTTCAGCAAGTACTGGTGAGCCCCACTACCTCCCGGGGCCGTGTGTAATTCATGCCATCTCCTATAGCCAAGGCCTTGTTGCCGGCAAAGTACTGTTTAAATTCGTAGTATTCGTAGAGGCTCCGTGGACATGATGTGGCTGTATATATATATATGTATTTTGGGTAGTAACTGTACGTATCTGGAATCGTGGTACATATTGGAAAGCTATGTATGTATTCTGTATGCTTTGGGAATCAAATTGTTTAAATGCTAAAAAGAAAAATGAACTTAAGTTTGTAACCACGCTTAATGTATAGTACATTGTATACATAGGGAAACGCGTTGCGTAGGAATGGAAATCCAGTTCCTCTTGACCGGGTTTACCTAGTTGGGTGCTGGTCTCGTCCCTCGGTTTTGGGGCGTGAAAATATCCACCACAATCATCGCCCGGGAGATCAACATATCGCTATCATGGTTAGTAGGGTCTATCCGGCTGCACACAAAAGTGGACCACCCATTTGTTTCAATGCTGAGAGTGTTCCTAAAGATTAGAACCCCCAGTGTAAGCCAAGCTGAAGTAGTCCCAGGAATGGCTATCACTGATGTAAGCCATGGGCGGGCTAATTCATCCAAAGCCACCTTTTCCAGATAGAGCGACTCATCCTCATCACTGAACCCGGCATAATAATTTAAAGTCTTTCCATCAAACATAATCTTCTAGTTCCAAACCTTGGTAAAATATGTCCTCTTTTTTATGTGGGCAACATTTGCATGGAACTATTTAACCAAATACACATTGTCTTATAGTAGCATATTGGTGAACAACCTCCACCCCATTAATTCATTGAACTGTCTCTTGAAAGTTCAGAATTTGGGGTAGGCATTCTCACCACGAATCGGTCTTGCCATACCACCGATTTCCTTGATCTAACCAACCCCAGCCCGGGTGTCACCACCTCTTCGGTCACCATGGACATCGCCATCACTATCAACATTCACTGGGGCTGCTGAGGAGGCTGGAGTTGCAGCAGTTGGGTCTGGGTAGCCTCCGCCTCAGAAATCTCCCGAGAGGGGACATATTCACTAGTCTTCGAAGTGTTTGGAGTGGGTATGCGGAGGGACTATTTATTACCAATGATTCTTTTAGGAGCTAGGGGTGCTGTCTGTTTACGTCTCCCCCGGCCATGGGAGGAATATCTCCTCCCTTGTTGTTTTTCTGGACCACCTCGAGATCTAACCATTATCTGCATACACAATCAGTGATAGCTGATTCGTAATGTTATTCAATCAATTATGAAATAAAAGCAGATAAATGATCGTTGAGCTTAACAGAGAAGCGGTCCGCTGACAGCAAATAAGGAGTCACGATCACGAAATACTGGGGCTCAGACTATCTACTATCTGAAGTTGAGTCATCGTCGACCGCGTAAATCTGGGCTCCGCTACTAAACAAGAAATGTTGAACGCGTAAAATTGAATGCAGATGCGGACCCAGTTGAATGACGCTTTGAAGTTAAGGAGCGCGACCGCGTAATGTTAGTCGCTGACAGCGAAAATAACTCCGCGGTCGCGAACATAAAACTCATTTATCAGAGCCAAATTTATGAACACAGTCCGCGAAATTCAAAATGTACACGAATTGGTGAAGGTTTTACGACCTAGGGTTTTCAACTATCAAAAGTTTTTGCAATTAAACAGTAGAATGAACAACTCCGTCTCCCATTTGGCCTGAAAATCAATTATCTATCTGAATTGACCCGCAATTGTACATTATTTTGACTTAGGCTTGTATTGACCCTTACCAAAAGAAAAATAAAAATGGAACTAAAATAGTAGAAAAAGAAGAACTGAAAGGAAGAATAAGAAATTTAGCATACCAGTTATTTGATTTGTGGTAGATATTAACTTCTTGATTAATAAAATGAATTCAAGATGTAGACCAGAAGAAGATAAACAGTGTTATATGGGTTTGAGAAGTGATAGTTTGAAAAGGGTAAAAGGAGATGGGCCCTTCTATTTATACTAAAAACTGACAGACACACCGACCTACCTGGGCGCGGCCGAAGAATTTTATCGCGGTCCACGCTTTTAGCTTTTGGAAGAGTTGCTGCTTGACCAACTCCACTGACAGTGAAAAAATAGGAGCGATCGCGAAATAACCATTTTGACCGTGAATTAACCGCCGCGGATGCGGATGCAACTTCAAAGATTTGTCATTCATGGCTTTTCAAGTCCGTGTCCGCTGCACATTTACGCCCCAACAAAAAAGCTCCCGCTGACCGCGAAATATTTAGTGCGGTCAGCGTAAAGCCCATCCTTAGCCAAATTTTTCCATCAACAATCCTGCACTGTACAAACAATTCCTACACAAATCTCATAACCAGTTCGTTCAAAATAGAACCTAATCTAAGAAGAAAAATGGAAAAGAAAGAAAAAACACTTGGGTTGCCTCCCAACAAATGCATGATTTAACATCGCGGCACGACACTGGTTACCATCTTCATTGGAACTTGATCAACGCCACCACGTGGCTGTCATCAAACTTGCCCAAGTAATGCGTCACACAGTGCCCATTAACTCGGAAGATTTCACAATTTTTGTTCGTCAAGTCAAGAGCACCAAAAGGTGTTACATGCACTACTTCAAAGGGGCCACTCAATTTGGACTTAAGCTTTCCCGGAAACAGACATAACCAGGAGTTGAAGAGAAGGACCAAATCACCCTCCTTGAATTCTTTGTTGCAGGAATATTTGTCAAGAAGGTATATCTTCTTCTCCTTGTACAATGATGATCTTGAATAGGCATGAAACCGGAACTCATCTAGGTAACTAAGTTTTTCCACCCGGATATTTGCTGCAACATCCCACTCAATATTGAACCTCTTCGAGGCCCACGTGGCTTTATTTTCTAGCTCAAGCGGCAAATGGAACGATTTTCCAAACACAACCGAGTAGGGAGACATACCGATCGGAGTCTTAAATGCAGTCCTATAAGCCCACAACGCATCATCGAGCTTCATTGACCAATTCGTTCTTTTTCCATTCACAGTTTTTGACAATGTGCTTTTGATTTACCTATTTGAGATCTCCACTTGTCCACTAGCTTAGGAGTGGCAAGGAGTTGACACCTTGTGATTGACACCGTACTTTGAAAGAAAAGTGTCAAATGCCCTATTGCATAAATGAGACCCCACATCACTGATGATTTCTCGAGGAGTATCAAACCATGTGAAGATGTTTTTCTTGAGGAACACCACCACATTTCGGGCCTCATTGTTGGACGAATCCACGACTTCAACCCACTTCGAAACATAATCAACCGCACCAAAAATGTAAGTGTTGCCACACGAATTCACAAAAGGCCCCATGAAGCTTATGCCTCACAGGTCAAAAAAGTTAACTTTAAGAATAGTGGTGAGAGGAATTTCATCATTCTTTAATATTCCCCCAGCTCTTTGACACTCATCACATCTCTTGACAAGCTCACTTGCATCCCTATACAGGGTTGGCCAATAGAAACCATAGCTAAGAACCTTTGAAGCAGTTCTCGCCCTACTATGATGACCAACATAAGGCGAGGACTGACAAGCATCAAGTATACTCACTTGCTCCTCCTCTAGGACACATCTACGAATCACCCCCATTATTGAAAATCTTAAACAAATAGAGCTCATCCGAATAATAGTCCAAACTGTCCCTTTTGAGTTTCTTCCTTTGGTTATAAAATAGCTCACATGGGACAATGTCGATAACAAGGAAAATAGCAACATCCGCGAACCAAGGCATACCATTCAAAGAAACGAAGAGGAGTTGCTCATTGGGGAATGCATCATTAATTTGAAGACAATCTTTGGGCCTCCATTCCTCTTCAAAACGGGACAAATTATTCGCGACCTGATTTTCACTTTCTTTTCTATCTATGATCTCGAGGTCAAAAACATGAAGCAACAAAACCCATCTCATCAATCTAGCTTCCGAGTACTTTTTGGTCATCAAGTAACGGAGTGCAACATGATCGGTGTGATCAATCACATTGTCGCCCATTATATAAGGCTGAAACCTTTTGATGGCGAACAAAATGGCTAACAACTCTTTCTCTATTACTGTATAATTGACCTGAGCATCATTCATTGTTTTTCTTGCATAATACACCCAATGAAATATCTTGTTTACCCTTTGTCCCAAAACCTCTCCTACCACAATGTCAGTTGCATCGCACGTGAGTCCAAAGGGAGAGCTTCAATTCGGTGCGGTAATAATTGGAGTGGTTGTCCATTTATACTTTAGAAGCTCAAAAGCCTTCATGCACTCTTCATTGAACACAAACTTTGTATCCTTTTGTAGTAGCTTGCACAAGGGATTAGTTACTTCGGAAAAGTCTTTGATGAACCTTTAGTAGAACCCCGCGTGCCCAAGAAAGCTCCTAACTCCCTTCATGGAAGTAAGAGGAGGTAGCTTTGAAATCACTTCTATATTTTACTTCACCATTTCGATTCCATTCTTTGAGATCTTATGGCCAAGGACAATGCCCTCCTCGATCATAAAGTGGAATTTTTTCCAATTAGGTACAAGATTATTCCCAACAACACTGAAATCATCCATAAAGACTTTGAGGAAGTCCTCCACCATGTCCGTAAATATAGCCATCATGCACCGCTGAAAGGTAGCGGTGCATTACACAATCCAAATGACATCCGTCTGAATGCATATTTTCCATACGGGCATGTGAAGGTAGTTTTTTCTTGGTCTTCCGGGGCTATGAGAATCTGGTTGTACCCTGAGTACCCATCAAAAAAGACATAGTAGGCACGCCCGACATGTCTGTCTAATATTTGACCAAGAAAGGGTAATGTAAAATGATCTTTGCGGGTCACATTGTTCAACTTTCGGTATTCCATACATACCCTCCATCTGCTCATCATCCTAGTAGGGATCAACTCATTTTTCTCATTTTTCACAACAGTCATAACCCCTTTTTCGGCACACATTGTACCGGTGAAGTCCATGCACTATCCAAAATAGGATACACCACCCCTGCATTAAGCCATTTGATAATTTCCTGACGACCTCTTGCATAGCCTCGTTCAACCTCCTTTGATGTTCAATGGAATGTTTTGCATCACCCTCAACTGTATTCTTATGCATGCAAAAGGCTGGGTTTATGCCCCGAATGTCAGCTAAGTTCCATCCAATTGCCTTTTTTCTTCTTTGAAGCACCTCAAGAGTGGGGTTTACCTGCACTTTTGTTAAACAAGAATAAATAATAACAGGTAATGTAGAAGATGGGCCTAAGAATTCATACCTGAGGTAAGAGGGTAGAGGCTTCAACTCAAACGTTGGTGGCTCCTCGATTGAGGGCTTTTTCCAGGGATTCTTCCGGTTTTCCAAGTCCAAGGAGAGTTTACGAGGCCCATAAGATTAGGATCCCATTCTTTTCAAGGTGTTTGCACATTGAAACAAGCCATTCCTCTCATTATCCTCATGGTTAAAAAATTCAACTTCCATTGGAACTTCCACATTGATCATGGCACTTGTTTCATAAACTATCACCTCCGTCATACGATCCATAAAAGAGCAAACTTTATTACTATTCGGCTGCATCATGGATTTGCAAACATGGAATACAACCTTTTCATCGCCCACCCAGAAGGTGAGCTCTCCGCTTCCACATCAACCAAAGCCTTCCTTGTTGCTAGGAAGGAATTCCCAATATTATAGGCACCTCATAGTCAACTTTGCAGTCAAGAATCAAAAAATTAGCAGGAAAAATAAACTCGTCGACCCGGACAAGAACATCACCAATAATACCAAGCGGCCTTTTCATTGTTCTATCCGCCATTTTCAATATCATTGAACTATATCTCGTTGACCAATACCCAAAGTCTTGAATACAGAGTAAGGCATCAAATTTATACTTGCTCCCAAGTCACACAAGGCCTTTGTAAAATCCGCACTCCCAATAGTATAAGGAATTGTAAATGCGTCGGGATATTCAAGATTTGGAGACATCAAGTGCACAACTGCACTCACTTCATCAGTTATTTTGAACGTTTCACAATCCATACATCTATTTTAAGTTACCCAGACTTTCATAAACGTGGGATAACTCAGCATTTGTTCAAAATCTTCCACTAAGGGAACATTGATTGACAAGTTTTTTATCATCTAAATAGACTTTTTGAATTAATTTTCATTATTTTTCCTTGCAAGTGTTTGAGTATAAGGCGGAGGAGGCCTTGGAAAAGGAGTCATGGCTTTTAGCACTACCGTTTCCGTAATGTCTATCATGTGTTCCCTAAACATGTTCACGTCATTTTGAGTCTCCTACTCGTTATCATTAAAATCAGTCCTCTCTTCATCGTTAAAATTCTCTTCACTCACTTACTCATCAACTATTAGATCATCATCATTTTGTACCACAACATCATTAATCACAACTTTCTTTTGATTGCAGATACTTGTTTCACCACCTCTACCGCTCCTTATGGTCACCACCATGGCATGTCATGTATTGTTCCCACCCTTCAGGTTTTCTACCGTGTCACTTAGTAGAGCCCCCTTACGGAGAGTGTTTAATTCTTGTGAGGTTTAACTCATTTGTACTTCAAGGTTGCGGATGTAAGTGGTGTGGGAGGAAATTTGAGCATCAGAATCTGCATTCCTTTCCATCATTTGTTTGAATATATTCTCGATCCACCCCATCTCATTAGTTGAAGAACATTGACCTTGAGATTGATATGGAGGTATATTGTTGGATTGTTGATACGTCGGGGGCCTTTGAAAGTCCGACCCCCAATTTCCATTACCTCCCCAATTGTTATTGTTATTGCCACCCTAATTCTGGTTGTTGTTCCCTCAACTTTTTGAGTTGTTGTTGTTATTATTGTTCCAATTTACTTGGCCTTGGTTGCTCCAATTTTTGTTATTCTCTTGCGATCTCCATTTTTGATTCAGAGCATTGCTCCGTTGTCCTTGGTAGTTGTTGGCATACAAAACATCATCACTTTGGTCACCATAAGAATCATCTTGGTTGTAGCCACTTCCACTTTGTTCAGATTGTTCTTGATTGCTTTGCACATTTTGACCACGATGTCTCCTCTTGTTGGCCATTTAATTCATTCCTTCCATTGCATTTACTTGTTTCGTTCCTTGAGCTTGCTGAAGTTGGGCTTTTGCTAGTTGATTCATAGTAGTTGTCAACTCAGCTATGGCTTGTACGTGGTCTTCATGTTCCTTGTGAAGATTGATTACATTCGGGTCACCTTGCGGACCATTTTCCCGACTCTGCCAAGCTGAAGAAGTATCCATTTCATCTAGTATGTCACAAGCATCGGCATAAGGCATCTTCATAAGTCTGTTGAATCATTGGTAGTGTTGATACTCTAAAAAGTCTACTGAATCATTTTTTCAGTCATGTCATTGTTGGGGCATTCCTGTATCATAGTTATATATCTCTCCCACATTTCATGAAGAGGTTCATTAGATTCCTGTTTCAAGGCTAAGATCTCATCCCTTAATGCTTCCATATGACCCAGTGAGAAAACATGGCTATAAACTTGTCAGCCAACTCGTCCCACATGGTAATAGAATGGTTGGGGAGCCTCTCGAGCCAGTCGAAAACTTTCCCACTAAGTAAAAAAGGGAACAATCTCAATCTCAATGCATCCTCTGACACATTTTTCTGTTTGCTTCCCCAATAGGTATCTATAAAACCCTTTAGATGTTTATATGCATTCTTATGGGGAGGGCCGGTGATGAACCCTCTTTTCTCCAATAAGGTCAACATAACATTTGTAATCTGGAAATTGACTGCCCGGATCTGGGGTGGGAAAATAGCACTGGCATAACCTTCATGAGGAAGCACCTGATGTGCTGCCCTAGGAGGAGGTAGGGGAGGATTGACTCCCTGTGGTTGGGAGTTGGGTTTCTACCTAATCTAGATGTGCGAGTTGTTTCTAATTGAACTTCTAATCATGGTTGTATTATTCCTATTCTAATTTTATACTAGTGAATGCTAAAGAGTAATCTAACTACAATACTTTTTTTTTTAATTTTTCAATTGTTAAAAAGGAACTAGTGAAGTGACTTCCGCCTAGGCGAGTATCTAATGGGGTCGAGAGTCTAAGACTAGCTCGCCATGATTGGGGTCGTGATATAACCTTCACACATAAATACTCACTCTATACCTCTCGGTAGTTTGAGTGAATTTGCCCGATTTGGCTTTCTCAAGCCCAAATGGGTGTTCAAGCAATGCAAGTGAAAGTGGTCCAAGTCAGGTACTATCTCTAGGTTTAACCCTTTAATTGGGGCTATCAATCTCTTGAATTCACCGCAATTCCTTGTTAGCCTACTTTCGTTGACTTAGTCCATCTTTTTCAAGAAGAGCCTAAGTCATAAAGGCATGAATACCAATTCTACAATTAAGACATGGAATAATGTAAAAATTACTAACCCATACACAATTAAGCCCTAAAACTCGAGACACATTAAATACCAATACTAGGGTTAGGTCAAAACCCTAGCTAATGGGTCTTGGTACTCATAAGAGTGGTAGAAATCAAAGATGGAGATGTAATATAAGCCATAGAATTAAAATACAAGAAAAAAATCTAAAGATAGAAGCTAAAACTACTCTAAAATTACTCAAAACAGTAAAATACAGTTGTTCACTTGTTCCTTGATACAAAATTCGACCTAAAAATGCGTAAAAGATATATATATATATATATATATATATATACACAACTAAATTTTCTAGAAAAAATGCCCCTACGGAGGCATCGCTGACAGCGTAAAAATGGGCGCTTAGCGCTTGGACTTTTGCGTCCGCGCAATAACGAGCACTGACCGTGTTTCTTCAAATCTTGGCTTGGACTGGACTAGGTTTTGTGGACGGCATAAATACATTAACGTTCGAGTTGGCTTCAATTACGGGCATGTATTATGTTCGTGGACCGCGTTCCTTAATTAGGCTTTGCTTGCCAAGTCTCTAAACCTCTTATCACGCTCGCAGCAGAATTTCCACGCATCCGCGTTTGGTAACTTCGCGGACGCGTAATTTAGACGCAGGTCGCGTTCTTCCTTTTGAATCCACTTTATAAACTCTTTTAATCTCTATCTCATTGTCAGCGTAAATTATGTCGCTGCCGCGCCAAAGGGTTCGCGGTCGCGCTTTTGTAGCACGGTCAGCGGCAATTTGTACTTGGCTGCAGCTTCACTGAATCTCACTTTTGCGGGGCGCGTTTTTGTATCTGCGATCAGCGGTCAATTTCCTGCTTCTGGTTTGTGCAATTTTGACTCCTTCATGAGCTTATTTTGGCTTCTTTGCCTCATTTTGACCAAAACCTCCAAGCAATCACTTTAAGTTAGTTTTCGAGAATACCTTTAGCATTTTTGTCCCAAAACCTAGCAAACGAGAGCAAATAATAGGCTAAAATCCCTAGTTATCAAGATAATATCTGCTCTGAAAGTGCTCTAGAAGCCAAATTTACAATAAGATATTACAACCCTCAAAGTGTCCGGACAAAGTCTTGCATTGATCCATTGCACAATACATCTCAGCTAAGATCATCCGGATGATAGTGTACTTTTTCCCCTAGATACGCTCCATCAAGGTTCTAGCGACCATGGCTAGGAGAGTATGATCATTCCCCCTTGAATTGGAAAGATCAACAGACCCAAGAAAGAGACTATGAAAAAATAAACTTATCAGTGCATCCATCCCAAAGATGTCATGGCTAGCTCCTCACGATGAAGGTGATATGATTTAATATGCCTATAACACTCATAGAGAAATTGAAAAGGGATGTATGGTTTCTTCAGACAGACCAGTTAATCATTCTTCTTAAAAACCCAACATTTTCAGAAAAACTGCGTGGAGTGCTATTCTCTGGCACCAATAATTGTAACGAACCGACTGGTAATTTTGATTTTTTGCACTTCGCTCGGTAATTTGAGGGAATGAGTAGCTCCGTATGATGTATTATGACCTTTGTGAATCATCGATTTTTGTTTTCAGGTTATTCAGAATCAATTTGGAATAATGAATTTCATGATTGAAGCTTTAAGTTGGAAGAGTTGATTAAGTTTGACTTTTGTGTATTTCATCCCATAATGGAGTTTTTATAGTTTTGTTAGATCCGGATGGTAACTTTAGACTTGAGCATATGCCTGGGTTTGATTTGGATGTTCATAGAAGGGTTCTGCACTAATTGCTGAAATTTGGAAATTTCAAGGTTTTGAAAGTTTATAAATTTCACCAGAAGTTGAAAGTTCAAAACTTCATTAAGTTCGACTTAGGGTGTGATTCGTTGTTTTGATATTGTTATGCATGATTTTTTGCCTCATGCAGGTCCGTGTTATATTATGGGACTTATTGGTATATATGGATGGGATCCCTAGCTGCTCAGGTGAGTTTTGGATGCGGCTCCGATCATTTTGTGACATGTTGCCTCGCTGAAGGAGTTTTGGTAATGTTGTTTTCGCATCTGCGGACAATTGGTCGCAGAAGTGCAAACATGCTTGGCTACGGAATCATTGCAGATGCTAAGGAAGAGGCGAACATGCGTGTGCACGGAATCCAAATCATTGGGCGCACAAGAAGGGTCTTGCGCAGGAGCGAATAAGAGCTCGCACCTACAATGTCGCAAAAGCGAAGATTGTTCCACAGGTGCGAGAGGCCGACTGGTTAGTTATGGTCGCAGAACTATGATGTTGTCGCAGAAGTGACGCCATAGAAGCGACTATTTTCTTCGCATATGCGAACAATGATGGGTAGAAGCTATATTTTCAAGGGTTGGTCGTTTTCGTCTCAGTTTTAGACTTGGAGCTCGGTTTTGGGAAACATTGAAGAGGAATTTCACCACACAAATTGAGCTAAGAATTCTTAAATCGGGTTTTATTATATTTCATGAATTTATCCTCATTTTTGGCATTTGGTTGATAATTTCGAAAGGGAAATTAGGTTGATCCATAGAGTTAATTTGTGCGTTTTGAACATCGATTTGGTGTCGATTTTGAGTGAAACTAGTATGGGTGATTTGAATTTGAATGAATTATCATATTTTGTGAGTTTTGTCGAGTTGCGAGGTGCAGACCCAGGTTTGAATTTTTTGTTGACTTTAGGCTTTTAATAAAAGATTCGACCTTTATCATTTTGAATTATTTCCTTAGACATTATTTGATGTATTTGAGTTTGTTTTTGGCTAGTTTTGAGTCGTTCGGAGGTCGGTACACGCGGGATGGAACTTTTGGAGAATTTCTTGGGTTGCTCGCTATTGGATTTGGCTTGTTCGAAGTTAGTAACATTTCCAAACATGGAGCTAAGGGTATAAATCCATGAACTACGTGTCATATGATTTGTTTGGAGGTGACACACATGCTAGGTGACAGACGTGTGGGCTTGCACCATAGAAATGGTGGCTTAATTGATACTAGGGAGTTGCCTAATCAAATAATCATGTCATTTTTCAAATAACTTCCACGTGTAAAAATTAAGCTGAGACTCGTCTTAAAGATCGTGTTTAGACTACGTGCCGATAGTTTTTTGACCCACAAAGGTCGTAATGCTGTTGGATTATTTACTTAAATTATGATTTTTTACTCAGTACATCTATCATTTGTATATAATATCTCAATCTATGTTGTCATTCAATGATACATCATATGATCATGTCGTGCCGATTTTCATGACACTGTGAGCCCGAGAGACTGGAGAGATTATTGACTGAGCGGTGTCGAGGGCCGGGTTATGAGTGATATTTATGCGATCGGTCTACAGGCCGGAACATGTTTCTTATATTTATTTATGCTTGGATTTGGCTTATTATAGCACTTCGGCCGAAGGATCCCTTCCGGAGTCCGCACCCTCACAGTGAGCGCAATTGATATTATATTGAGGGATGGTTCTTCCCTGGGCATGGATATTGCCGAATTATTTATATTGAGGAATGGATCTTTCCTGGGTTGGATTGGCCCTATACATGTTTGAGTTCCTGGATGTCAGTTATTATATATATATATAGAGAGAGATCTTTCTGTCACGGCCCCAAATCCTAACCGGCCGTGATGGCGCATATCATGGAACTAGGCTAGCTAACCCTTTCAGACTATCAATATATATATATAACATAATTTCCCCTAAATTTAGCAGATTTTACAAATAGTAGAATGAGATGAAATAAATACACACTTCCCTATAACCTGGAGTCAACTGTCATTAGCATCTAAGACTCAAAATGCAATGTACAACATAGTGACTTGGTACAATAAAGGTCTGAAGTACAAAAGACCAAAAGAAACTATGAACTGAGGGAAGGGAAGGAGGTGAGCTCGAGACGCTGAGAAGCTACCTCGATCCCCCAACAACTCCAAGCTCGTCCGGAAATCAACTAGTGAGATGGTATGGCACCTGGATCTGCACATAGAGGTGCAGGGAGTAACGTGAGTACGCCAACTCAGTAAGTAACAAATGTAACTAAAAACTCGAGTGCAGTGACGAGCAATATAAATCATGTAATTCCATATAGTGGATAAGAGTGGAAATGAACAAATCAAATCGGGAATCTACTATTCTGAATATTTCATAAAACTCCAGTTTTCATTAAAAATCTTGTATGAAAATATTTATGATCAGAGGCTCAATGTAAGAAGAGTGAAAATAGCAATTTCATAAAATATAAGCCCCTCGGGTACAGTAACACTCACAATAAAGACTCCCAGGCACAGTATCACTCACAATAAAGCATCTCGGGCACAGTATCACTCAAAATAAAGCCCCTCATCAAAGACTCTCTGTCACTCGTGACTCCACTATCAGTATCTCATGCTCTCACTTAACACTCGCACTCAGCAAGTACCATGAACACACACAACTGCGGTGACGGGCAGCGCGCTCCACTACATATGTATATATATATACTACTGCGGCGTGTAGCCCGATCAATATATAACATACACTGTGGCGTGCAGCCCGATCCATATATAACATATACTGTGGTGTGCAGCCCGATCCATATAATAGGTAACTGCGCGCACTGGGGTGTACAGACACCCGGAGGGGCACCTTCAGCCCAAGCACTATATCTGCTATGGCTACACGCTCGATCCAATATGTATACTGTTGCGGCGTGCAGCCCGATCCATATATAACATATATTGTTGCGGCGTGCAGCCCGATCCATATATTTATTATTGCAGCGTGCATCCCGACCCGCATATAATAGATAACATATATATATATATATATATATATATATATTTATGAGGCGTGAAGCCCGTCCCATAACTATCCTCACATACTCGGCGCTCGGCCTAACACATATATACTGTTGCAGCGTGCAGCCCGATCTATAACTATCCTCACATACTCGGCTCTCGGCCTGAATCAGTCACCCTCGTAAGACACTTGGGAAATTCATCTTGACTCACGAGACTCAGCCCAAAATTTTTTTCAAAGTTTTCAAAGTAGTGTGATAGCAGTGAAAATAACAACAAGTAGGAAACATGAGAAAGTTCACTATTGTTCAAACAGGATAAGGGTAGAATAGTGTGAAAGTACCCAAACATGGAAAGATACCGCTGAGGGTCTAAACAGATCGGCACAAGGCCCCAAACATGGCTCACAATCCATAAACAAGTATAAACTTCTGAAACACATGATACCATAAGCTTTCAAACCGAATAAGCGGCTTAATAGTCTCTATGGGACGGACCAAGTCGCCATCCCTATCGATGCATGCCCCCAAGCTCGTCACCTAGCATGTGCGTCCCCTCATTTATCAACACAATATCAAATAATGGGGTGTTATACCCTCTGCTTTAGAGTTACAATCGTTACATACCTCAAAACATCCTAAAAGGGACTCCGCGATGCTTTTGCCCCTCGAATTGGCTCCCAAATGCTCGGAATCAAACAAAAATCAGATTAACATCATCAATATACGCTAATGGAACAAAACCCAATCGAAGCATATAAATTTTAACACAATTCTCGAAATTCAGCAAAATGCGAGCCCCCGGGCCCATGTACTGAAAATCAATAAATTTACGTCACTAGAATCCTCATCCTCCCACGATACAATACATACAAAAATTCCACAATCGGACAATAATTGCTCACTAAAATCACCCAAAAGAATTTCTAAATTTCCTCCCAATTTTTTCTAAATTTTTCCACTTTAAATTCTTCAAATTACAAGCCTAATCTGTTACGAAATAACATAGAAACGAGTTTTATAGTGCGGGAACTTACCTCTACTAAAGACCTTCAAACTCCCCCTTCAACTTGCTCTCAAACAAGCTTAACCCGCATGCAACAATGGAAGAAATGACAAAACGTTCCCGGAGGCACCTTTTTATACTGTTCTGCCCAGTTAATCCACACCTGGGAGAATTATTCGCACCTGCGGTCCCAGGTGCGCACCTATGAAAACCCACTAACATTCAAAATTCTCGCACCTGCAATTCCTTTTCCGCACCTACGGCTTCCCAGATGCGGAACCTGCTTCGCACCTACGGATTCCTCCTGCCTGGCCTCTTTTCGCACCTGCACACGGACCTTCGCACATACGGCTCCCCATCCGCAAGTGCGGCCGCACCAATAGATTCACACCACCAGCTATTTGCTGCAAATTTCCAAAGTCCAAACCTCCGCTAACAATCTGAAATCAATCCCGAGCCCCTTGGGGACCCAACCAAACATACTAACACACCTCTGAAGCAATCCACCTGGTCTCTGGTGCTCATACTTGACATGCTGACAGTTGATACACCGAGCCACAAACTCAATAATATTTCTCTTCATCCGCCTCCACCAATAATGCTTTCTTAGATGCCGAAACATCTTTGTGGCACCCGGATGGATGGAATACCGCGAACTATGGGCCTCATCTAGAATTAAATCTCGAAGCCCATCCATATTGGGCATGCAAATATGACCATGAATCCTCATGAACCCATCATCATAAGTAACCACATCCCTGGCATCACCGTGAAGGACCCTGTCTGGAAGAACAAGCAAATGTGGATGATCATACTGGCGTGCTCTAATATGATCATAAAGAGAAGACCTGGAGGCCACACAAGCCAATATCCGCGGAGGCTATTATAGATACAATCTCACACACTGACCTGCTAAAGCCTAAACATCAAGTGCTAAAGGTCGCTCTGCTACTGGAAGGTAAGCTAGACTCCCCAAACTCTCCGCTCTGCGACTCGAGGTATCGGCCACTACATTGGCCTTCACCGGATGATATAAAATAGTGAGGTCATAACCCTTGAGAAGCTCCAACCACCTCCTCTGACGCTAATTCTAGATCTTTCTGCTTAAGCAGATGCTGCAAACTACGGTGATCAATGAAAATCTCACAATGCACTCCATACAAATAATGTCGCCAAATCTTCAAGGCGTGAACAATAGCTGCTAGATGAAGATCGTACATTGGATAATTCTTCTCGTGCACCTTCATCTGTCTGGACGCGTAAGCAATCACTCTACCGTCCTTCATCAAAACCTTTCCAAGGACAACTCTCGGTCCATCACAGTAAACTGTATAAGAACCTGAACTCATAGGCATAATCAATACCGGAGTGGTAGTCAAAGATGACTTGAGCTTCTGAAAGCTCTCCTCACACTCCTCAGTCCACCTGAACAGAGCACCCTTCTGGGTCAGCCTGGTCATAGGTGCTTCAATAGATGAAAGTCCATCTACGAAACGACGATAGTATCCTGCCACACTAAAAAAACTCCGAATCTCAGTAGCTGAGGATGGTCTAGGCCAACTCTATACCGCCTCTACCTTCTTCGGATCATCCTGAATATCCTCACTGGACACCACGTGCGCCAAGAATTCTACTGAATCAAGCCAGAACTCACACTTCAAAAATTTTGCATACAATCTCTTCTCTCTCAAGGTTTGAAACATAACTTTCAAATGTTTCTCATGATCCTCCCAATATTGGGAATACACCAAGATATCGTCAATAAACACGATGACAAAATAATCTAGATAGGGCCGGAATACTCCGTGCATCAAGTGCATAAAGGCTGCTGGGGCATTGGTTAGGCGAATGTCATAACCAAAAACTCACAATGACAATATCTAGTCCTGGAAGCAGTCTTCGGGATGCCTGGCCCCTAAATCTTTAATTGATGATAGCCGGAACGCAAGTCAATCTTAGAAAATACCCTGGCACCCTTCAACTGATCAAACAAGTAATCTATACGAGGAAAGTGATACAAATTCTTCCCCGTAACTCTGTTCAGTTGCCGATAATCAATACATACGCATAGAACCATCCTTTTGCTTTACAAACAACACCGGTGCACCCCGAGGTGACGCACTAAGCAGAATGAACCCCTTGTCTAGGAGTTCCTGAAGTTGCTCCTTTAATTCCTTTCGCTCTGCTGGTGCCATACGATAAGGTGTAACAGAAATAGGCTGAGTGCCTGGCACCAGGTCAATACCAAAATCATCCCTATCAGGTGGCATGCATGGCAGGTCTATAGTAAACACGTCCGGAAAGTCACGGACCACAGGAACCGAATCCATAGCGGGAGTCTCACCACTCACATCCCTCAAATAAGCCAGATACGATAAAAATCCCTTCTCAACCATACGCTAAGCCTTCAGGTAGGAAATCACCCTGCTAGGCACATAATCAGAAGAACCTCTCCACTCAACCCTCAGACATTCGGGCATAGCTAAGGTAACAGTCTTAGCGTGACAATCAAGAACGGCATGACACGAAGATAACCAATCCATGCCCAATATCACATCAAAATCGACCATGCTGAGTATTAGTAGGTCCAATCGGGTCTCCAAACCCCCAATAGATATCACACACGACCGATAAACACGGTCCACAACAACAGTATTGCCCACATGAGTCGACACATGAGCAGATGTAACTAAAGACTCACGGGGCATATCCAGAAAATGGGTAAAATATGAAGAAACATAAGAGTGTAGAACCGGGGTCAAATAAAGCCAATGAATCTCGACAACAGACTGAGACAATACCTGCGGTCACTGCATCAGAGGCCATAGCATCTGTCCTGGATGAAAAGGAATACATACGGGCCTGACCTCCACATACTCGACCTCTCCCTCTTGGGCGGCCTCTAGCTGACGGACTACCACCTCTGGCTGCCTAGGTGGGTGGTGAAGTAATTGGAGCTGAAGTCAAAGGCTGGCTCCTCAGCTGAGATAGACCTCCAAGAAGATCAGGACAATGCCTCCTCATATGCCCAAACTCTCTACACTCATAACAGCTCCCTGGAGATGGAGGCTGGGACTGAAATGAACCCCTGGCACCAGAATGGCCACTAGGAGAACCATGCATAAAAGAACCTGAGCTGATGGTGCTCAAGCTATACTCTGGCTGGAAGGGCACCGAATGAAGAATGGTATGGCTGAAAACCGCGGGGACCATGCCTCAAAGATGCACCACCATAGGCTGGGCGGCCTGAATGAACGGCCTCTACCATGTTGAAACTGCACTCTGGAAGGAGCACCACTAGAACCAACCCATCCACGAGGCCTATTGGCCTCCCTCTCTACCCTCTCATGGCAGCGAACCGACTCAATATCTCGAGCAATATCAACAACCTACTCGACTGTAGTATCTGATAATCTCTCCTCGGTCATGAAAAGGGGTAGCTGATAAGTAAGGACATCTATAAACCTCATAATCCTCTCCCTATCAGTAGGGACCAACTCGGCGCCCTAATGTGACAACTCCAAAAACCACATCTTGTACTGCGTCACTGATAGCTCTTCCTGACGCAGCTGCTCAAAAAGCCTCTGCTGCTCCTCCCTGTTTTACTGGGGTACACACTTCTCCAAAAAGACTGTGGAGAACTTCCAGGTGAGGGATGCTGAACCAACAGGGATACGCCTATGAAAATGACTCCCACCAAGTGAAAGCAGCACCAGAAAACTGAGACCCCACTAGTCTCCAAAATCCCAGCAGTACGCAACATCCTCTAACACTTATCTAGAAAACCATGGGAATCCTCACCCTCAACACCACTAAATGTCGGAGGATGTAGTCTACTAAACCTCTCCAGCCTACGCTGCTCATCATCTGGCATAGCTGGGACAACGAAGCCCTGAACTGGAGCAACCGGCTGGGCTGGAACGGAATCTGACTGCCTCCCCCGGCCTGAAGAGTAGCGGTAACTGGTTCAGCAAGGGTGGTACGCATAATCAAGATATAAAGCAAGGTCTCCTGAAGACCCGGAAAAACAATAGGCGCTGTCAGTGCCTGAGCCTATCCCGCTGGAGCATTTGCGGCGGGATCCTGACCCTGAGTAGTAGGGGGATCAACTGATACAGCCCTAGCTGCCGCACGGGCTGGCCCCCTGACTCTACCACGACCTCGACCCCTCGCTGGTCTAGCAGGTGGCTGATCGCCTTGATCGGTGGCACGATTCCTCACCATTTGTGCGAGAATGAAACAACATAAATTTTGATTTCCAGAATTAACTAAATGGCACAACAGAATGCAAGAAAAATGAGATTGTTCCTAAGGGTTCTGTAGCCTCTCGAAGATAAGTACAGACATCTCCGTACCAATTTGCAGGACTCTACTAAACCTGCTCATGACCGTTGAGTCCTTTATAACCTAGGCTCTGATATTAACATGTCACTGCCCTAATTCCTAACAAGCCGTGATGGCGCCTATCATACTACTAGGCTAGCCAAACCTTCTATACTATCAGTATATATATAACATAATTTCCCAAAATTTAGAAGATTTTACAAATAGCAGAATGAGATGAAACAAATACACGCTTCCCCAGAACCTGGAGTAAACTGTCATGAGCATCTAAGACTAAAAATACAATGTACAACATAGTGACTTGCTACAACAAAAGTCTGAGGTACAAAAGACCAAAATGAACTATGATCTGAGGGAAGGAAATGAGGTGTGTTGGTGACGTTGAGCAGCTACCTCAATCCTCGAATAACGCCAAGCTCGTCCGGAAATCAACTAGTGAGATGGTCCGGTACCTGGATCTGCACACAGAGGTGCAGGGAGTAACGTGAGTACGACAACTCAGTAAGTAATCAATGTAACTAAAAACTTGAGTGTAGTGACGAGCAATTTAAATCATGTAAATCCATATAATGGATAAAAGTTGAAATGAACAAATTAAATCAAGAATCTACAATTTCAAATATTTCATAAAAGTCTGGTCTTCACTAAAAATCTTGTATGAAAACATTTGTCCAACATTTATTATCAGAGGCTCAATATAAGAAGAGTCAAACCAGCATTTTCATAAAATAGAAGCCCCTCAGGCACATTATCCCTCACAATAAAGCCTTTAGGGCATAATATCACTCATAATAAAGCCTCTCGGGCACAGTATCACTCACAATAGAGCCACTCGGGCAAGCCGCTCAGTCACTCGTGACTCCACTATCAGTATTTCATGCTCTCACTTAACACTCGCACTCAGGAAGTACCATGAACACACATAACTGCCGTGGCATGCAGCCCGCTACACTACATATATATACTGCTGCGATGATCAACCCGATCAATATATAACATACGCTGCGGCGTGCAGCCCGATCCATATAATAGTCGACTGCGCTCACTGGGGGTGTATATACTCCTAGAGGGCCCGAGCGCTATATTGGATGCAGCGTGCAGCCCGATCCATATAATAGTCGACTGCGCTCACTGGGGGTGTATATACTCCTAGAGGGCCCGAGCGCTATATTTGATGCAGCGTGCAGCCCGATCCAATATCTATACTGCTGCGACATACAGCCCGATCCATGTATAACATATATTTTTGTGGCGTGTAACCCGACCCACATATAATATATAACATATATATATATTGTTTCGGAGTGCAGCCCGTCCCATAGTTATCCTCACATACTCGCCGCTCGGCCTAACACATATATACTGCTGCGGCGTGTAGCCCGATCCATAACTATCCTCACATACTCAGCTCTCGGCCTGACTCAGTCACCCTCACAAGCTACTTGGGCAATTCATCTCGACTCACGGGACTCAGCCCAAAATACTTTTTATAGTTTTCAAAGCAGTTTGATAACAGTGAAAATAACAACAAGTAGGAAACATGACTGAGTTCACAATTGTTCTAACAGGATAGGTGTAGAATAGTGTAAAAGTACCCAAACATGGAATAATACCCCTGAGGGTTTAAACAGGTCGGCACAAGGCCCCAACCATGGCTCACATCCCATAAACAAGTATAAAATTCTGAAACACTGGATACCACAAGGTTTCAAACCGAATACGCGGCTTAATAGTCTATACGGGACGGACCAAGTCACAATCCCTATCAGTGCACGCCCCCACGCTCGTCACCTAGAATGTGTGTCACATCATTTATCAACAAAATATCAAATAAGGGGGTGTCATACCCTCAGGCCTAGAGTTACAATCGTTGCTTACCACAAAACAGCTCAAAAGCTACTCAGCGATGCGCTTTCCCCTGGAATTGGCTTCCAAATGCTCCTAATCTAACCAAAATCAGATTACAATCATCAATATATGCTAACGGAACAAAACCCAATCGGAAGATATAAATATTAACACAATTCTTGAAATTCGGCCAAATCTGAGCCCTAGGGCCCATGTCTCGAAAATTAATAAAATTTACGCCACTAGAATCCTCAGCCTCCCACAATTAAATACATACCAAAAAAAACCCACGATCGGACCATAATAGCTCACTCAAATCACCCAAATGAATTTCCAAATTTCCACTCCATTTTCCCAACTTTTTCCACTTTAAATTCTTCAAATTACAAGCCTAATCCGTTACAAAATAACATAGTAAGGAGTCTTATAGTCTGGGAACTTACCTCCACTGAAGACCTTCGAATTCCCCCTTAAATTTACTCTCAACCAAGCTTAAGCCGCATGCAATAATGGAAGAAATGACAAAATATTCCCGGAGGCACCTTTTAATACTATTATGCCTAGTTAATCCGCACAAGTGGACAATTATTCGCACCTAAGGACCCGCACCTCCGGTCCTAGGTGCACACCTACGAAAACCAACTAACAGTCAAAATTGGCGCACCCACGGCTTTGCAGGTGCGGCCCCTGCTTCGCACGTGCAGATTCCTCCTCCCTGGCCTCTTTTCACACCCGCACACGGACCTTCGCAGTCGCGGCTCCCTATCTGCATGTGCGGCCACACCAGTAGATTCACACCAGCAGCTATTTGCTGCAAATTTCCTAAGTCCAAACCTCCACTAACCATCAAAAATCAATCCCGAGCCCCTCGCGGCCCCAACCAAACATACTAACACACCCCATAGCATCATTCAAACATAGTCCAGCCTTCCAAACACCAAATACAACACAAAACACAAAAATGACATCAAATTCAAGCTTAAGAACTTTGAAACTTCTAAATCTCGCCAGTGATGCCGAAACCAACCAAAACATATCTGATTGACCTGAAAATTTGCACACATTTAAAAAATGACTTTATGAACCTGTTCTAACTTTTGGAATTCCATTCCAACCCCTATAGCCTATTTTCCACTACCAACCGGAAATTCCCAAACACTAACTTTCACCAATTCACGCCTAATTCTACACAGGACATCAAAACTTCATTCTGAACACACTCCTAAGTCCCAAATAACCTAACGAAGCTATCCGAGTAATAAAATCCACATCCCGAGGTCGTTTACCAATAAGTCAACTCCCAGTTGACTTTTTCAACTATCAGGCTAATTCTCACCACGACCACTCCGAACCCAAACCATCCAACCCAACAGAACATAAATAGGCTAAGAAAATTTCATAAAGATAAAATGGGGGAAACGGGGCTAATCTCATGAAACGACCGTCCGGGTCGTTATACTTTCCCCTGCTGGACTGGCCATATACAGTAATGACTGACTGTGCGCGAGTTGTCATTTATATTTTGTCTGGATCTACCCTGTACAATGCCGAGTGAATGAGTGTGGTGAATATTGAGCGTGATGAGTGGAAATGTGGGACAATGAGATTGAGTACTCTAAAGTCTGAGTAGATGAGTTCATCATTGTGCTGCATTGCATTAGACATGCATACTTGATATATAGGCATAGATCAGTATTTTTCCTCATGCCATCTGATAATATAATTTCTTATCTTTCATTGAATTTTTTTGAGAAAAATCACTGATTTCAAAGTTTCTCATATTTTCGGTGATTTCGACGAAAGATTTGAGTTTTATTGTTATACTTGAAAACAAAATGTTTATTTTCCGGAATTGTAAATTAGATGAGCATTTTACTGTTGAATTATTACTTGTGTTACATTAAATTGTATTGTTATGAGATGTTATTGGTTATTGGAGTTAGACTACGATTGTTGTCCCAACTGGTCACTACTTTCACCTAAGGTTAGATTTGTTACTCATTGATTACATGGGGTCGGTTGTACTCGTACTACACTTTTGCACCCTGCGTGCAGATGTTGGATGCTGATGTTGCTACGTACACCAGGAGATGGATCTGACGATATACATGCGTTCCAATCATAGTTGCCTCTTGATCTTGGTAGCTTTAGCAATTTCAGATCTATTCATGTATATTTCAAGCGGATGGTGTATTTTATTCAAACCAACTTTGTAAATGCTATATCTCAGAAGCTCATGATTTGTACTACCAGTCCTTAGGAAATTCTTGTGTAAAAGTAGTTGTATTAACATTTCTTCTCTTAATCAATCTCACAATTGGCTTACCGAGCGGGTTGGGTTAGGTGCCATCACGACTAAGTGGATTTCAGAGTTATGATAATAATCCTGGACTATCCCATGGTAACTTGGTGAAAACCCCTATTTATTCTAGAAAATATGTCATTTTTATACTACCAAATCGAAAAATAACTCTCTTCTCATCCCAGAACATGGTAGTAGCCTCGATCAGTTCCCTATTTCGTTGAATGTTCAGCAAAGATGGCAGGTTACCCAATTCTATCCTCACATGATTCATATCACATGGTGCAGGGTCATTCCACCTGTTAATTAACAGAGGCGGGATATTCTTGGCCATACCAAACATGGGGATTTTGTGCATCATTTTCAGCAAGCAAATAAAGGTTATCCCTTCCCCCCACTAGATTCGATTATTTATGCAACAATGATCAATAAGTTTGCACGTTTCTCCAAGTAATGAGCATAATACGGTGGTGTCCTTTGGGATTATGGAACCCGTTAGAATTTGGATAAGGTTCATCTAAGCGGGTTGATATGTCAATGAAGTCTCAATCCGTAATAAGTTTAGTATGATGCATGTACATTCCAAAGCGGAGTATTATTTCTAAAAGGTCTACACTGGTACTCTCAAGAAGACAACTTGAGAGGTAAAGGCACGGGACCGTCGACTAAATCGTTGATCGACTAGGATACCTAAATAAGCCTCTCATGTTTCAAAAGGTGTTTCAGGAAAGCACAAACTCTTATCAAGCACCACTATGATGATAATAAGCAGGAGTGAAGTATGATGTGGAGCATGCTTTATGTAGTAATCGTACCATGTTGTCTACTATTTGCATGAAATAAGTGCACAAAACAGTAAATAATAAGGATAAACAAGAGAAGGAAAAAAGATAAAAGAAAATAAAGGCAAAAGAGAGAAGTCAGTTTATCTCATGAAACTGTGCGAGAACGTTATGAAGCAAACGGGAAAATAGGGATGGGAGAGTCATGATATAGCAGTCTTAGACAAGATGAAGGAAATAGATATAAGACATACATATCATAGCAATAATAGGAAATAGGGAGGCGATGTTCACGTCATAGCAAAAATAAAGGAAAATAAGGGAAAGGATGTGCATGTCATAGTTGATTAGATGTGCATGTCATGGTAATTTAAGCAAATATAGTAAAAAAGGGGAAGGGATGTGCATATAATCAAATATCCCACATAAGTCAACTTCGTTATGGTAAGAGCTTATGTGTAAATCCCCAGCAAATTCGCCATGCTGTCACGCCCTTTTTTCCCTGGAAAGTGGGTTTCAACATGTGAAAACTCTTTAAATGGGTATTAAAAGTGAAGAGTCACTACCTAACGATTTTAAGGTGCTTTAAGGAACCTAGTTGTAAATAACTTTATTTGACTAGTCTACATCACCAAAGATCGGGTAAGGCTCAAATTACCTCAAAGAGAAGATGTTAGGCACTCTTTGAGGTCCACAACGTTGAGTCCCGGCCGAAGTTTACACTATGTGGATTATTGAGTTATAGTTAAGCTAATTGGTCATATAAAATATATGTTAGTTTGAAGGTGTATTGTAACAAGGGTAAAGAAAACTGCATAACAATTAAAATATATTAATAATTAGTACATGTCTTAGAGGATACAACTTCGTTGGTCTATATTTGATGAGCAATAAACATATAAAAGGAAGGAGGGGGAGGGGTCATGTGTTTTTTTAGCCTCAAAGATCCTCCCGTTCAACATAAATAATACTTCCCAACTCCTTTAGGCAGGGGTTACTCATATTATTCAGCAAGGACAAATTATCGTCTCCTGCTGCCCAATCACTACGTTAAAGTTGTTTACCTAAAGGCATTCTAATTCAACTCTAGGTTGTGTTGTATGTGTGCACTACCCGTCCCATGCATATGGTCCAGGGGGCCTTGGAGTTACTATTTTTGTGGTTCTAGATTTTACTTAGGGTCCTAAAAATGATAAAAACTGGGCGCATTTTCAAATCATGTAGGATTGCACATAAAGGCACTAAGTGGCTGAAGTTAGTCTCCACACATAAGCAACAAATGCACGCGGGCATATTCTTATATTATGCAATAGACAATTTCAGAATTACGACTTAGAGTCATTAAGTCCTATAGGCCTGGCTTCTACGTGATTCTGATTTTCAGCATTATATTGACAGTATTGCAGCTTCTAGACTAACACATAGGCAGATTAAAATCATTGCAAGTCCTAGAGGCATAATCTCTAATTATTTGCGCAATGAGGTAGTGAAATGGTCTTAGAATTATGAATTACCAGTGTTGATTTTATAGATAAATTGCTTAGGTAGGTGACAGTGTTCTATAGGCAGGATTTCTAGTAGTCAATAGTTGAAATTGATTTTAAAATACCTCATCCATATAGGCATTACATCTAAGTGTGGCAATGCGACTAAGAGGCAAAGTGACAAAGTGACAAAGTAATTGATTAGTTGATTAAAATCCTATTGTCATAAAAACTGAAGGAGCAACGTACTAGAGCAATAGAAGCATTTGATTGATTGATTAATTGAAACCCTATAGACATGGTATCCAGGTACGCATTAACGATACATGTGTTACCGTATCCTATAGGTATTATGTTTAAGTTTGCACAATAATAAATGCTAGAAGAAAATTTTCTACTCGTATATGCGAGAATCAAAATACCCCAGCCCCTTTTTCATCGATTTCTCCATTATTTGTTATTACAAGTTCTGGGTCCTCAACAAATTTCGTTCACACGACCGGTAGACCCAAATGCCAAGCTCATAAGGACAATATAGTATGTCTGAATCCAATAGCAAATTCCAACAACATATATAGCCAAACACCAGGACCAAACAAATTACTTACATCCCAATTATATGTTAAACTTGACAACACAAGCAACAAACTATACGTTGAATTAATTATACAGAGTAGGAAGTCCACACACTTATTTCTTAGGACTGTAACCGAAATACTAAGACATATGGACAAAATCAAATGGCATACACGCAGGGCACACAAAAGTAATGTTCATGCTTGCATTTTAGAAGATAGGGGGACATGGTTGATCATCATGGGATAACAAACAATAACATGGTCAGAAACAGCCTAAGGTGGCTCTCAAACTGGGGATTTGATCATGAAAGCTAAGGGATCAATGGAGAAAAACAGTTTAACATGGAAACTATAAATATAGGTTCAATATCGAGCAATTAATTAACAGGAGAAAATTACCATGTTGAAAATTAATCACAGTACAAGAGACATATCAAACTTCAACAGTAAAAGAAGCAAGTATCAAATCTAATACTATTGGACATATGTGGTGAAGGAAGGTCAGCTATAAGGTTTATTCCTAAAGTCATAACTGGTACTAAGGAATACAGGATTGAGCAAGTGAGAAAACACATCAGTGCATGATAACATGTTACCATGAACAACAGGACTAGAAGAGTAACAAGTTAAGCATGAATAAAATTACTTCCTAAGCACAAGTTTTGTTGACATAACAATAAAGAAGAAGGTAGAACGGAAAACTCAGGATTGACAACAACATCAGCAAAACGTAGTAGACTAAGGAAGTTTAGTAGGGCCAAAATTCATAATAGTAAAATACACATTAAGAACTAGATTGTCACTGAAAATTAATATATTACATCTCACCTTATAGACTTGAAGTTGTTTTAAACAACAAAGGAATGAACTAGGCATGGAACACACATAAAACTTACACTTGGCTGAAACCATATTTAAGAATTGGTCATAGTAGAGTATCATATACATTAGAACATAAGAGTTGGTCTATCACAAGGATGTAGAACAAATTAGGGGGATAAACTCGTGAAGAGTAGCAGGTAATAAGCATTTGAACACACACATTAGGGTAATCATGTTTAAGAGAGCAAGAATCAAGGTTAAAAATTAGGCAAGTTCAGATATTAGAGATGTTACACTCAACGTTTACATACATGAAAGTACACCATAAGTAAATTGATGAAAGTCGGGAAATGAGATATTACATCCCGCATTATCGTATGTTAAAGTTTTGTCGTAAGTTAATAGAAGTAAGTTTGGGAATGAGATTTATTTTGGGATTATAACCATCATGCTATTTCAAACAAGTGATAAGTAAATTCGTGAAGGTGAGAAGGTAAGTGTATCAATGAAAATGAGTTTCATCAAGGTTTGACAATTCGGGATAAAATACGGTCGAAGTTATAATACTCGATATTTATGGACTAATACCATATATGGTACCACATGACCATGATAGTGAGGTATATAAGGTGTGTTAAAAGTGACTAATATTTTAAGTAATTTGAGATAATTCTTAATTATGTAGATAATTGGGTAATTATGGATTTTTAAGTGAGAGGTTAACTTTTAAATTAAATCTGTGGGCAATTATCTAATAATGATTTGGATAAATATTAGGGGAACAAACATTCATGTGGGATGTCAGAATCTTGACATCAAATTTCCATTTAATCGAGTTATTAAGGTGGCGGTGGCAAGAAAATTTAAGATATGGCACCTTTATCTCTCATTTTTGTGCCATGTCTATTGATATACTCTCTTGATTAAGGATTCTATTGAAATATTCTTGAGTTCACAAAAAAATGAAGTCACTTCATTTACAAAGTTGCGGCTTCAGCAAGAGAGGCTATATACTATTGTGATCAGCCTTCCAAGAATGGAAACATTTTTCATCTATCAGACAACGAATTTTCAGCAAAAAGAAGTTATACTACGTAATGTTATAGCAATAGGATTTTGCGATTCGGAGGGAGCACACTACAATCTTTCTCAAGACTATTATACCGATTTTTTCGTACTTCGATATTGCCGTCATGTATTTGGTCACAATTAATGTATTTTAGAGGGATTATCAAGAGAATCGACTCAGATCCCGATAGAGAGGTCGAGAGCCCTCCAAGTAGGCTATCAACTCAGCGGAAGATGTTCGTGCGCTCTATTTGCTTCGAAGTTGCTTGTTTGGTTAGTATGATTAAGACATGTATTGTTGGTATGGCGGGACTCTGTCCCGACCTTTATTAAAATTATGTATTCTTAGAGACCTTTAGACAGATTTCAGGTACGTAAAATATTGTATGGCCTTGTCTCCCTATGTCCAGTATACAAGTGGTTAGTTTGACCTTAGAGGCCCATATGTATTCTATATAAGTTGGTATTACATGTTGTATTCTACCTATTTTACGACAACCTCTCTGGTTCAGTTATCTATGATAGTATGATATGAAAAGATATGTTATGTTAGTACTCGGTCGAGTAAGGTAACGGGTACTTGTCGCGGCTCATCGGTTGGGTCGTGACAAAAGTGGTATCACAACAGTTCTATCATAGGGAGTCTTCAATTCGTGTCTAGTAGAGTCGCGTGTATGGGTGTGTTGTGCACCACACATATAAGAAGGAGGCTACTGGGAATTTAGGACTCTCATTCTTTCTTTTTTACTCTAGCTCGTGCGGTAGAGCTCTGTTATAGGAACTCAATTTCCTAAATTCTATATTATTTGTAATACAGCGATGCCTAGATTTAGAAAGACGGTCGGTAAGAGATATATATGTCGTAGTACTGAGTTAGAGGAACTCGATTTTCCATCTTATGATGAGTAAATGTGAGGTCTTCAAAAGATCATGCGTGTACTAAAAGGTGTAAGGTTCTTGATAAAGATTTTTAAAGAAAGAATACTTATCCAATCTTATGGTTAAAAAAAAGAGGAATCACAGAATCGTAAGTTAGACACATGTTTCAATAAGTAAAAGAAGGAAGGTGAAGAAGTGTACGAGGTACCCATTTAATAAAGATTATAATTATTTACCATTCAGGAAGGAAGATATAAGTATTTTAAGTTACCTTCAATAGTAACAGATGTATGTTCAATCAGCCACACCAATCTTAGTCATGTCCTAAGGGAGCTAACAAATATGGTTTAAGAGAAGGACATGATATCACGATCCGGCTGGGGTTAGAGTAACCCAAAATGATGGATGGATGGTTTGTGTTAGTTGACAATTCCGAAGGATATTGCAAATACTAGTAGATCTCCTTGTGAAACACCTAGATGGTGCACTCTAAAATAGTACCACTAGATATGAGTGCTACAAAAATTGGCGCTGGAAGCCTAGAAAGGATAAATATTATCTTATATGACTCTGGTCCCTAGTAGAGAGATAATGTTAGGTAACCTGAAGATCGAGTGGATGGAGAAAAGGGGAGCTAAAAGCAAAAGAATATTTTGTTGAAATTTTCAAAATAAATTGATAGACAGAAAGGTTAGCAGGAAATAAGAAAAGAGCTAATGGAGCATTAAGAGTAAGATGTGATACATTGATGACAACGGTAGGTCAAAAAGATGACATTATTACAGAGTCTATAGTCAAGTAAAGAAAAAGCCGAGAGGTGACACGCCATGAGACAACAAAAGTATAGGCCATAAAGTCATATCCTCACTTCGAGAAATAAGTTTGTGACTCCAATGCAACTACCGGTAGGAAAAGTTAGACCCAGAATAATAGAAATCAGTATGGGCTGGTGAACAAGATAAACTAATCGTGAATTAGGGACTGAATGATTCCATAATACTCGGCATCATGAGATTTTCAGATTTCACTCCGGCGATAATACAGAGAATGGTCATTCACAGTGACGCTTCCCTAAAGCAAGTAATGTGAGCAATGTTAAGCTTATGGGACTATGTGTGACAGTTACACTAAGTGCCACCCTCGCGAGTAAGGAATTTTGTTATCCTTGGTACAAAAGGATTACCGCAAGGTGAGTAAGGGACATTGGTAATGTGAGAAGACGCCAATGATGAAGAGGTAAAAAATCTACTGGTAAATCGTTGTAGCGCTAAATATTAGTACTTCCTTAAGGGGGGGAATGTGGAGTGAGGTAGCATTAAGTCAGAATTAAGTGGTTCTAGTAATTATGGGATGGTAAAAGAGGAATGCAATAAAGTGAAAAGGGGATGAGATTGCATTTATTCAAAGCCTACATATATGCTACGATACTAGAGCATTATGCAAACACGACGTCGAGGAGTGGGAGAAAGAGTTCCTAACTGAGATATTGTTGATTAATAAGGAGATAGTGCGAGAAGTAAGTTAAGACAAAGGAAATTACCCAAGAAAGATTTCATAGAATATTGATACAGGAATGGGCCAACAAGAAGTTAGTAGTCGATTCAGGAAGATTCGAACTATGGCTAGACAAGAGGATACATACAAATCAACAGATCGTGCAAGATAAACATAGGGAACCCCAATATGGGGAATTCAACCTCATAGTTATGACATCGTGATGCTTGAAATATATCCATTTAGGAGTTGGGGAAGTAAAAAAGGTACATTATGAGTGTTACGAAAATTAAAGAGAGTGACACTGTGAAGACAATAAAAATATTAGTTTAGAAGTAACCCTACCAGCACAAGGGCGTGGATATAAGTAACTACAGGTAATTATAAGCGAAGAATAACATCAAAAATTGTGCTAGGCATACGATGTGATAAACTCGCAGCCTTACAAGAGTCAGAGGATCCCCCCCCTCACCCCCAAGTACTACAAGGAAAGACTAGTTGAGGAAATGAGGAAGAAGGCTTCAACCAAAGCACAGTGACCTAAGGAGAAATGGTCATGTAAAAGCAGTCTCAAAACAAAAATTGAATGCACTCCATAAGAAAGTGGCACCTACCATGGCTAATGAACGAAAAAAAATCAAAGGTAACATTCGGGACCATATGAGTTGCAAAAATATTCCGGCATGTGTGGGAACTAGGATAAGTTAAAGTATGCACACAACAAGGGGCAGAAAGACCAGGAAAAGTAATTGCATACGCTTAAAGAAAGCTGAGGTGGAATAGAAGAAATTATCCGATCAATGATCCAGATTTAGTATATTATGGATACACTCAAGATTTTGGAGTATTATCTATGCAACATATATGTTGATAATCATACAGCCATAAAAGACTCTAGTATAACTTAAAAGAAAGAATGGAGCCCATGGCATAGAAAAAAGATTGAGTTGTTAGAAGATTGTACCATGGATATTTCATAACGCCCATGAAAGGCTAAAGTAATAACTAATACCATGAGCAACATATAGGAATATAACTTAAGCCTACATAAAGGATGATCAGAAGGAAGAGGAACTAAAGAGTTACATAACGAAGTAAATCATGAGTCTGATTATTGGACCTAGAAATTAAAGAAGTTGTGCTTGAGAACATGGCAGAATCACTCCTTAATATCAGAGGTGCAAGAGAATTAACACAACAACCATAATCTATAATTGCTCTATAAGAAATCCAGTTAGAAGAAGTACCAGCCTTATAAGAAGTCAGTATGAAGCTCTCAAAGGATTGTATATACACTAGAGGTACAAGTATTTTAATATTAATTACACATATATGGAAAGGAGGTCATGAAAAGGATAGAAAATGTGATGTGAGATTTTAAGGTAAGAAAGGTGAAAGTTAACAACATACGAGATACTCAGATGCAGAAGGTAGGGAATAGACCATACTTCAGATAGAAGGCTACAAGCATTGGGGATTCAGTATCGATAGCAGCATCGACAATGGCATATCCTTCAACCTATGGTTTATAGGTACCAAGAGATCTAGACAAGAAAGTAAAGAAGAGTTAAAGACGATGTGGTATCTCGCTTGATGTTCTAGAATAACATAAGGAAATCTATGGTCCAAGAAAGTTGAAGGAAGGTTGCTAATAGTATAAATAGATACGTAGAGGGTGCATGCTAAAGTATAGTAAAGTGACGAGGTTTTATGATAAGAGGAAGGGTGAGAAAGAGAAAGTAAGAAAGTGACAAGAATGGATAAGTCCTCGAGATTAAGCCTATGAAAACAAGAGGGATAATGATTTCTATAAGTTATAGAAAGTTTAGTATAGCCTGAACAAACTCAATGGAATCTAAGACTACTATAATCTAGAATGGAATGAGGGTGTGATTGTGATAGATAAAGGATGACGTTTGGGCCTTCAATTGAGTAATGGCTTGAAGAGGATTTCATGAATTCTAAATGATTAAAATACCCATGTAAAGTGAGTCATTGGGATGCTATAAAAGATCAATCTAATTACTCCAGCCGTCCCTAATGAGATGTGAGCCCTAGCGGCAGTTTTATATAAGAGATCAAGTTATCAGTGGTAGATAATAGGCCAACATTAAGGTGAATCAATAGTGGGTGGAAAAAAATCACAAAGTATGAGGTGAGATTAGGCTGCCATTCTAAGATGTACAAGTAATGAGGAAGCATTAAAGGACTTAGATTTATACATATGGAATAAACGACGAATGTAACCTAGAGTTCGGTAGCAGCCCTCAGTAACGATAAATCAAAGTAAGTGTTATGGTATGTATGACCTATCTTGTTGCAATAAAGTCATACCGATGGATAATTGGGTCTATGAAATACGGTATAACAATATTCATATGTTCGACAGAGTACCGACCAAAGAACTTCAATATTCGTACATATACCCTGAGGGACATTTTATCAAGATATGTATATGTTCCCAAAGTGAGGCCTAGAAATTGGCACACATATAAAGAAAAAAAAAGTCGTAAAGGTTGCTTAACCCAAAGCAGCAGCAGTTGCGAGATTGAAGGGTGTTAAGACCCGTAAAATTTCATGGCTAAAAATAATGCGCAAATATGTCCCCGTGTTGTTATAACTGTAGAAATTCGTAAAATGGACCCTTTTTGAGTAAAAAGTACCCAGGACTTAAAGGATAAAATTTTCTAGATTTGCGCAGGTCTGCGGTCCACTATGCGATCACAGATCAGGTATGTGGACCGCATAGTGGTCGCATACCTGGATAGTTTGCTGTCAATTTTGAGGACAGCTAAGCGGCCTAGAATGCGATAGCATTTCACGAATGCGGGCCGCATAGTTGTCGTATTCTTGCACCTTGACTTTTGCGGAGCGAGTTATGCGACGCACTATGCAATCGCATAACAGGTATGCGGACCGCATATTGGTCGCATACCTGGGCAGTCTACTTTTCTTTCTGGCCCATTTGAGGGTCAATTTTGCGAGAGGAATGCGGACCGCATAGAAGGTAATGCGGACCACATTCCTGACCACATTTCTACTTCGGGACTGTTAAATTTCTAATTTCATACCCCACCCCCAGTTCATTAAAACACCTCCCCCTTTCATTTTTAGTTCGTTTTTTGATAAATTAGAGAGAGGAGATAGTGGGTTATATAGAGAGAGAGTCCAACTTCATCCAATGTGTTCCTCCAACACTACTCAAACCTGGAATTGATAAGTAGGACACCATTTTCTTCACTATAAGAGGTAAGCTTCTACCCCATCAACCTAAAATTTCAGATTTTGTTAAAATGAAACATGGCTAGGTGAATTCATGAAGATAAGGGTAGGAGTCTTGCATTAATATAACCAGCTAATCATAATCTAGTAAAAGGAAATTGGTTAGAGTAATATTTCACTAAAAAGAGGCCATTTAATCTAAAAGAACACTTAGTGTTTGATAGAATGATCAAGTGAGTTCAAGACATTATCATTATTTCTAATTCTAAGTTAAATTGTGCCACATCGTGAACTAGATTGAAGGTTCTAGAATGTCCGGTGAATTGTTGTATAAATTAAGGAAAAATCCCAAATCAAGGTACGTATGGCTAACTTTAATCTTTGTAGAGTTACCTTGTTGGTGTCCGAGTACACGGTCTGAAATTCTTCCTTGAGTATATGTGAATTTTTTGTCATGTTATGTCGAGTTGTATGAATTCATTCTCTAATCTTCTTAAGTCAATTACCATGCTAATTGATATTAGGAAGGGTGACTCTATCCTGCAATGTACTGTGGGATCGAGTTACGCGACGCAACACGATGTAATAAGGGTGAGATGAGAATATACGGTGAGATCGGGTTGAGCGCGGCAACAGATGGGAAATTAAAACTAGTAATTGTGAAATCTTCATTGTGGTTTTCTGTATACTTGTGTGGTACTTGTGTGGTTACCCTAATTTCTTTCTAATTGTGTATTGTTTGATTCTACTTGGAATAAACTTGGTTCATACATTCTAGTACTATTCAATGGTACTAACGGCCCTTTTGCCTAGGGCGCTACATCTTTTATATGGAGGTAGGTGGTTCCAAAGCAAGTATCTCAGACCGCCGATAGTGGTGTTTCCCCTTCGTACCTTCAGCGGATCCGGTGAGCCCCATTTCCTCTCGGGGCCGTGTGTAGTCTACATCATCTTTTTGTATATGTTATGTATTTTAAGGTATAGTCGGGGCCTTGTTGTCGGCATGTATTGTGTAATCCCTTAGTACTCTTAGAGGCTCCGTAGACATGATGTGGGTTGTACATATATGTTTTTTGGGCGGTAAATGTGTTTACTAGTAATCGTGGTCTGAATCAAAATTGTTATATGTTTTTTGATAATCAAATGTGGAAATGATAAAGAATAATAAGAACTCAAGTAGTGGATTCATTTATAAACTATAAATTTCTAATCCATGTGGAATAATGTAAATTATAAACACGGGGTGATGCGTTGGGTAGGAAAGGCAATCCAGGTCCGCTTGATCGGGATCATCCGGTTAGGCGCCGTCTCGTCCCTCGATTTTGGGGCGTAACAAAGGGTTTCGGACCACAAGTCATAATGTGAGGAAGAGGCCTAAAGAGGGGAAAGCCTTGGCCTTTGGATTTATTCAAGGAACAATTGCCTAAATGGCAAGAATAGTATTAAAGTATTCGCAAGAGCTATGAGTTATGAGAATGATAAGTGCATCAGCCAACATTCGAGCACGAATGTTCCAAAGTGGGGAATGATGTTACACTCCACATTTTTGTACGTGAAAGTAAGCCATAAGTAAATTGATGAATGCCGGGAAATGAGATATTACATCCCGCATTTTTGTATGTTAAAGTTTTGTCGTAAGTTAATAGACGTCTGTTTGGGAATGAGATTTATTTTGGGATTTTAAGCATCATGCTATTTCAAACAAGTGATAAGCAAATTTGTGAAGGTGAGAAGGTAAGTGAAATCGAAGAAAATGAGCTTCCTCAAAGTTTGACAATTTGGGATAAAATATGGTCCAAGTTATAATGCCCGATATTTATAGACTATTACCATACAATTACCACATGACCATGATAGTGAGGTGTATAATGTGTGTTAGGAATGAGTAATATTTTAAGTAATTTGAGATAATTCTTAATTATGTGGATAATTGGGTAATTATGGATTAATAATTGGGAGATTAACTTGTTAATTAAATTTGTGGATTATTACCTAATAATGATTTGGATAAATATTAGGGGAGCAAACATCCACGTGGGATGTTACATTTTTTACAGAAAATTGCCATTTAATCAAGTTATTAAGGCGGCGATGGCAAGAAAATTTAAGACATGGCACCTTATCTCTCATTCTTGTGCCATGTCTATTGAAAGACTCTCTTAAGGATTATGTTGAAAGATGCTTGAGTTAAAAAAAAAATGAAGTCACTTCATTTTCAAAGTTACGACTTCAGCAAGAGAGGCTATATACTATTATGATCAAGCATACAATAATGGAAACGGTTCTCATCTATCAAACAACGGATTTTCAGCAAAAAAGAGTTATACTACGTAATGTTATAGCAACAGGAATTCGCGATTCGGAGGGAGCACAATACAATATTTGTCAAAAATATCGTATTGATTTTCCCTACTCTGATATTGCTGTCATGTGTTTCGTCGCCATCAATGTATGTTAGAGAGTTTGTCAAGATAATTGACTCAGGTCCCGATAGACAGGTTGAGAGTCCTCGAAGTAGGCTATCAACTCAGTGGAAGATGGTGGTGCGCTCCATTTGCTTAAGAGTTTCTTGTTTGGTTAGTATGACTTAGACGTGTATTGTCGGTATGGCGGGACTTTGTCCCGACCTTTATGAAAATTATGTATTCTTATATGCTTGTAGACAGATGTCAGGTACATAAAAGATTATCTGGCCTTGTCGGCCTATGTTTAGTATACGAGTAGATATTTTGATTATAGAGGCCCATATGTCTTATGTATAAGTTGGTATTACATGTTGTATTCTACCTATTTTACGATATCCTCTCTAGTTCAGTTATCTATGATAATATGATATAAAGAGAACATTATGTTGGTATTCGACTGGGTAAGGTACGAGGTACTCGTCGCGGCTCATCGGTTAGGTCGGTACAAGAGAAGTATATGGCCTCAAGAATAAATTTAGATTAGACAAGGATACCAACAATAGCATGTTGATTCACAAAAGTTTCAGGGACATGGATATACAAAGCAAGAACTCAAATGAGAAGAGAACAAAATTGCAACGACCAAACGTACATACTAGTTAATACTTGACAAGAGAGTAGACAAGAAGAACAATTTCTACAATGTCAATCATCAGTAGCAATACAAGCAGTAGAACCCAAGAATCTCAGTGCATATGAGTTCTGGTGGTCTTGGCTTTCAGCCGGTCAAAATACAGTAGAATAATACAAGTGAGGCTGAGATAATAGTGCTAATTATCAATGATTGTTCCTTTAGGGGTTTGGGGGATGGGTTTATACAGTGTTAAAATTAAGCAGAAAAACATGGAAAATTATCAATCAAACACAAAGAAGGAGAGAATATATCGCATGCACTTTAAATCGGCAAAGGAGAGAAAGCTTAAACACCAGTTCGGTGCTAATGTGTGATAATAAAACCTATAATAGAGGATTTTTACTTGTATGATGTATATAGATAAGACGTCGTCCAAATCCCCAAAGAATCAGAGTCGATCAAGCCAGATCTCGGAAGATAGTTTTTTACAAAAATAAGGCAAGAACTTAAGTAACACCACAAGCGTGGATACACCATCATCGTACCTCAAAATAGGTAAGTAAATCATGGATTGACTCCATGTATTGTTTGGAATCAGAGATAAAACAGAGGCGACTGCTAGAATTTCTTTCAGAGAGGAGAGAAAATTCAAGAGGGTTTAGGGGAGACTGTTCAGTGAAGAATTAAAACAAGGGTTTGGGCAGATTAATTAAATATGGGAGGCAGACTATGAGCCATTGATCTCTGAGATTAACAGCTAGGATGAAAGAAAGAGTGGGACGGGTCGTATAAAACGTGTACCGACCGGGATTAGTAAAGGGTTGTTTTGTTTGGGCTGCTTAGAGATCAAATAAGTGGACTGAGTATTTGGTCCGCCTTTTGGTCCGAAATTTATTTGGGATTGGGCTACATTTAAAATACAAGAAATTAGGGAAAAATAACTTAAGAAAATAACTAATAAATATGAAAAATACTATTTGAAAAAAATATATTTTAAATAATAGATGAAGATTATATATATAAAAAAAATTATTTTGACTCTAAATAAAATTAAAAAAATGCAATTAATTTTAAAGTATAGGCTACTATTACAAAAATACGTACATAGCTCAAAATATGCAAGAAAAATATTATAAAGCATGCACGTGGGTAAAAATAATAATTTTGAATGATTAGATTACCCAAAATTAATTTGAAGGGGTGACTAATACATATTTTAATAATTTAAATGCAAGAAAAACAATTTTAAAGCATTAAAAATCATAAATAATTATAGAAAATACTTATATGACTCTTGTAAGTTTGGGATGGTGCAAAAATGATATTGTGAGAGTGTATATTATATTTATAAAAATATAAGCGCAAAATTGGGTGTCAGCATCTGGCTCAGTCGTCAACCTCTCAAGTATGAAGGGCTCACAATCTCATACCACTCCGCTTAACAACTCCACGTATGAAAATGAAATATTATCATGCGATGTAACAATGAATGATGAACAAAGACTGAGATATCATTTGCGATGAAAGAACCATGACCGGATGTATAGTTAAATCAGATAATTCAAAACAACAGAAATAGTCTTATTAGGTCACCGTCTAATAAGTACATAGCCTAAATATGATTTCGAACATGAATCACATCTCAGGTAATCAACAAGTAGGGGAGAACACGGATATAACAGGATATGATAGCAAACAAATCTCATGCTAGTCAAAAAGTCATCCCAAATATGATTACCCCGGTGAACTCCCACGCGCCCATCAACTAGCATGTGCATCATCTCAAAACATTACAAATAGCATCATTCTCAGGGATTATTACCCTAAATTCTATGTGTAGAAATTTTACTTACCTCGAAAAATCCAAATCAAATAATGAGCAAGCCAAATAACGCTATAGAAAGGTGATCCCACGCATATCAACCTCTGAACGACTCGAAACTAGAAAAAATCAACTCAAACACATCAAATAAGGCGTAAGGAAACAATCCCAAATGATAAAGGTTAAATCTTTACTCATTTACTCAAAGTCAACCAAAAGGTCAAATCCAAGCCCGCACATTGGAACCCGACAAAACTCACAAAATTTGACAACCCATTCAATTATCAGTCCAACCATACTAATTTCACTCAAATCCGACTCTAAATCGATGCTCGAATCTCAAAAATTCACGTTAGGAAAGATTAGAGAAAAACTCACAATTTATCTTTAAGAATCATAATCAAAATGTTAAAATCAAATATAAGTTCATTACATATAATGAAAACCAAATAGGAAACACTTATCCGTATCCCTGTGCTGAAAATCGGCTCCAAAATCGTCCAAATCTGAGCTCCGAAATCAAAATGTGATAAAATGAGCAAACCCTTCGAAATAGAGTACTTTATACACTAGTCCAGGCATACTCTTCGCGATGCGGAAGAGCCATCGCGTTCGTGATGAACAAAAAATGATTACCACAATATGCCTCAAGTGTTCACGACAATTTCATGGGAAGAGATGCCTACATACGCCACACTATGAGACGCTACCCGTATCTCGCGGACGTGAACAAATATTCACCAGCTCCCATCTTACCAGCGCGAAGCGACCTCACCAATGCGAAAGTGAAGATCTAGTTCCAAAACCTCCTCGAACGTGACGTAATACTCGGGAATGCGAAGAGATAAAACAAACCAATCAAAATTTCTTCCACGTGATCGCAAACCTAGCTCCACGATATCGATGCTTTGCAGAAACACCAGCAATCAACAATCAGAATCGATCCAAAATGATTTGAAACTCATCTGAAACTCACCCGATCCCCTAGGGACCATTTCCGAAAATGCCAACAAGTCCCAAAACATAACGCATACATACTCGAGGCCTCAAATACCATATAACAACATCCAAACCACAAATCATATGTCAAATCAAACTTTAAGATCTTTCAACTTCCATATTTTCTGCCGAATCATATCAAATCAACTCGGAATGACCTCAAAATTTACACACTAGTCATAAATGACATACAAAGACATTCCAATTCTCGAAACGATAATCCGAACCCAGTATCACCAAAGTAAACTTCCAGCCAAACATATGAACTTTTCAACCCTCCAAATAGCCAACTTTTGCCAATAAATGTCAAACCTTCAAGAAATATCCAAATGCAAATTCGGGCCTACGCCAAGTACAAAATCACTATCTGGACCTAACGAAACCATCAGAAGTCCGATCCGGGGTCAAATGCACAAAATTCAAACATAATAAATTCTTCCAACTTAAAGATTCCTAATTGAGAATATTTCTTCCAAATCAATCCCGAATGACATGAAAACCAAAACCAACAATTCACACAATTCAATATATTATATGAAGATAATCAAGACCTCAAACAATTGAAGGGAATGCAAATGCTCAAAATGACCGTTTGGGTCCTTACAGTTTTTCCTATGAAATTCCCTCCAAATGACCCAAATATAACAAAAAATAATATTTATTGAGGGTCAAATTAAGTCATAGAAAATGACCCCAAATTGTAAAGTTTCAATATTTAATCACATCACAAAAAGTCAACAAAAGTCAACTCAAGCTCACGTGACGAAAACCCGAGTCTAAGGTCAAATCTCGTTGACCCATAATCACATGAGTCCAATATATGATTAGTTCCCAAATATGAGTCAAAATAGGTGTTAAAAATCCCAAAAAACTCTCCCGAGACTGGGGTGAAATTCTTCTCCAAAACTGTTTCTTCCCGATCTCTAAAACTCAATATGATAAAATGAGCTAAATTTATACTTAAAAAGAACCTGCCAGGTATTTCTGAAGTGCTGACCATACTGTGCTGGTGAAAGAACTTGCGCTGCAGGTGCGAGCTGTACACCCCCTAGCACCCACCCGCAGGTGCACACTCATGTTCGCAGGTGCAACACTGCAGATGCGACCCACAAATTGCAGGGCTGAAAATTACCTCGAAACTCACCCGAGACCTCGAGGACACCTCTCAATAATCCTAACAAGTTTGTATAACCTATATAAACTTATCCAAAAGCTCAAAATACATATAATAACATCAAATAAAGAATGAATCATTATACAAGAACTCTGAAATTCTCTTAAGTTTAAAATTCCAACTTTCTACAAGAAGCGTCAAATCACCCCGGGCTACCCGAGATATGAACAAAACATACTTACAAGTTCAAAATCACTATACAAACCTATTTGAAACCTTAAAAATACTATTCCGCGGTCGTTTACCCATAATATTATCATTGGTAAATTATTCCAACTTAAGCCTGAAATTACGAACTAAATGTTCTAAATCACTCTTGAACCTCTCAAAACTAAACCACCGATCGCCAAAAGTCATCGACGTCAAAACAATATACGGGATACATCAATAAGGAAAATGGGGTTTTAAAATTCCAATTACCTATCGGGTCGTTAGATTATCCACCTCTTAAATATATATTCATCCTCAAACAATTTTTAAAATACACTAGACAACTAAAGAGGTGTGGATATCTACTCCACGTTACTCATTTTTTCAAGTAGCCTCCTCGCTCGGTTGTCCTTTCCAAAGTATGTCATTACTCGAAATCCCACCAATAGTCTTGATGGCACCTACCCCGCTCGCTAGGCAAACCAACATAATAACGATCATAAATCTTAAACTGAGTAGTTAAATTTTAATAAAATACTCAAGTCTAACAATATATATAACTATCCAAGGTAGGGTTTAACTCTCCACCTTAGAGAAACCCCGAGCTGAATATGGTTGTTGAGACTGATATTGTTCCTGAGGACCTGAATACTCACTAGAGGAACCCTACATCTATGGAGCACGGTATGAGCTCACTGGAAGAGCACTGAAGGATGATGGAACTGGAGATATGAAAAAAGATTGAGACACTGCATCTCAAGCCTATGTTGCACATTACTGAACTGGCCTTCTATAAGGGCCCCTACTAATCTATACTCTACCTCGAGATGAGGTACCACTAAAACCACCAGAACAATGAGGCTTATGGTCCCCGACATGACCTCTCTACCCTAGCTGCGAACATGCTCGATCTTCTGAGCTATCTCTACTGTCTGCTAAAAATGAAGTTCCCATCTCTAACTTTCGAGCCTTCTTAACCCTGGTGCTATACGTCAGACCCTTAATAAACCTCCTCACCTTCTCTACCACAGTGGTGATCAGGAAAGCTACAGGACGAGATAAATCACTGAATCTCGTCTCATACTCGGTACCTGACATACGACCCTGCTGAAGGTGCTCAAACTAGCCCCTCAACTCCTCTCACATGATGAGTGAAATGTACCTCTCAAGCCCACGCAAGAGGATTTGAACTAGATGGATTGCACATAGCTCATATGTCTGCCACTATCTGCTAGCCGCTTCCCTTAAATAGAAAGTAGTGAAGTCCACATTCTTGGACTCTACCAAGCCCAAATCGCATAACATTTGATTCCACATGTCAAGAAAGTCGTGGGATCCTCTTAAGCATTGCCCTCAAAATGTCGAGAAAACAAGTTTAGCAACCTCTATAACCTCTTCTAATCCTCAATAGACATGGCAGTTATGGTATCGGATCTAGCTGCTATAATAGGATACTCTAGAGTACGAGCCACATGGTTCAGATCTCCCCCTTCTACTTGAGATCCATTGGGACCAACCCTGGACTAGGTCAGAGAATCGATGAAACTAACTATCTTTTCCATAGCCTCTTGGAGCGCGGGTAGAACAATGAGCCCCTCTAGCTAGTGAGTGTGTACTGGAGCCTCAAAATGTTCGTCTATGATCTACTCTTTCACCTACTCCACAGGTGAGTACGCTGCAACTGCCCTGGCTTGGCCACAGGCCCCGGTGGATGTCCCACCCCTAACTTTCGTACTACGGCTTCTAGCAAAGCCCTATCGCGGCCTATGCCTCTCCCGATCATAACTGGTGGTATTTCTCCTGCATATTCTACTACTCCAGATGCACGAGTCCTTACCATATGCCAGAGGATGTAAGAGAATGACTTAGATTCAAGCTAATAATAAACGCACAACGAAGAATCAAGAAAATGATGTTTCTTAAAACACTGTAGTCTCTATTCTGATCCACAAGACTACTAAGACTGCTTTTGATTTGTGAGACCCTTAGAACCTAGTGCTCTGGTACCCACTTGTAATGACCCGTAATACCACCAATGGTCGTGATGTGGCTTAACTCGCTTGCTAGGCAAGCCAACAAAATAACGATCATAAATCTAAAGTGGGTTAGTAAACTTATTAAAAATAGTCAATAAGATAACGAGAATAGTATAATATTGAATCTAATAATATAAATAACTATCCAAGGCAGGGTCTAAACAAAACCAAAACTGCCAATATCTCCCTAAAATCGGATGTCACAATAATCACAGGGATCTAATGAGAGTATGAGAAATCATTTGAATACATTGTCTGTCTTAATAGAAATAGATAGACATAAGAGGAAAGTAGGGAGGGGGAATCAATGTGCTCCAAATCGAGCAAAATCATCTCACTAGGAAGTCTCCACGGATACACCTAGTATGCCGAATGAAAACAACTTGTACCAGCCTCAGAAGCTGCATAAAATGTACAAAAGCTACAAACAATCGTACCCACTAAGCCTCAAGTCTATCCTCAACAAAGTAGTGGCGAGGGCCTACTCCGACACTCACTAGAAATAAAATAAATAAATGACAGGTTAATTCAATAAGAAGCTAAAAATGATATCATCAACAAGCATAGAAGCGCGAAATACAACTCATACGAAATTTAGACATGCGTTTCAAGTAATTAGATTAAAATAAAATAATAGTTATCTCAATTGTCATGTAAAACTGATACCAGCCAACAATACTTCCTTCAATTCATAACATGAGTCTAAACAAATATAAAAATGCATGCTCAGGATCCTTTTCTCAAGAACTCATAGCACAATCCACGTGCCCGACACAACCTGAGTCTAGAGGGACATATCCATAATCAAAACATCGATCGTTTTATAAATAATGATCATTAATCAACTATTGTGGGGCACAACCTGATCAAATTATAACATCACCGGTCCAATAATCAGTACCAATATCCGCTCAAGTACTCATAATTCCAAAATCCTTAACTTTCCTATATTAAAATTTTCCACTCATGCATAATGAGATAAGAAGGGGCACAATACATGATAATTCAAATGCGGATAAAAGCTCAAAAGTCTAAGTTATATCTATGGAAATTTAAATATCTCATTTTATCATAATGACTCTAATAAGTTATTTAGCATGTCTCTAGTTAAGTCATATTATTTTCGTGAGATGATTAGTCCATAGAAACCATAAAAATCATGGAGCAACTAAAGCAAGTATGTAACAACGAGATTGCAATAAATTTTAACATGGCATATAACCCTCACGTCAAATCGAGAAGTTATAACCCTAGGAATGCTCCTAAATCATAAATAAATATTATCACATAGTCGTAGAATCAGTTAAACATTAGTAGCAAATTCGCATAATTACAACAAAGCAAGCTTATAAGTAACCTCACCAACTCTCTTTCCAATACCTCAAATGGTCCAATAAATCTCATACTCAACTTGTCATTTTTACCAAACCTCATTACGCCCTTCGTGGATGAAACTTTCAAAAGTACCTTCTCACCCTCCATAAATGACACATCACAAATTTTCTTGTCTGTGTAACTCTTCTGCCAACTCTAAGATGTCCGAAGTCCTTCTTGAATCAACTTCACTTTCTCAAAATAATGACAAACGAAATATTTACCTAACAACCTAGCCTTACCAGACTCAAACCAACCAATTGGAGAACGACACATCTACCATAAAAACCTTATATGAAGCCATCTAAATACTGGTGTGATAATTGTTATAATAAGCAAATTCCTCGAAAGGTAAGAACTGATCCCATTGGCCTCTAAAGTGAATCATACAAGCTCGCAACATGTACTCAACGATCTGAATAGTTTGTTTAGACTAATCATCCATCTTCGAGTGAAATGATGTGCTAAGCTCCACATGTTCACCCAACTCCAGTGAACAATTCGCCAAAACTGAGATGTGAACTGAGTTCCATAGTATGAAATTATAGAAAAAGTAATGTCATGTTAATGAACTACCTCTCGAATGTAAATCTGAGCTAGCTTCTGCGTAGTATAAGTAGTCAATACCTATGTGAAGTGTGAAAACTTGGTCAAACTATTCAGATTGACCCAAATAACGTCCAATTTCCTCACGGTATATGGTAATCCTACCACAAAGCAATAGTGATATGCTCCTATGTCCATTATGGTATAACCAACTTCTGTGTCAAACCACCTGGATTTTTATGTTCATACTTAACTTGCTATCAATTCAAACACCGTGAAACATGAATAACAATGTCCTTTTTAATCCACTACCGTTAATAATTCTATTTCAATCACCATACATCTTCGACGTGTTTATGTATAGGTTTTTATGTATTGAGTCATTTTGGGTGATTTAATTGTTGCATCTATATTCACATATTTGTGTAATCAAGATAGGTATAATGTCACGCCCCGAGCCTGGGTAGGGGGTGGGGTGCTACCGGCACCCAGTGCCTTACCTATCCTTCCGTACCAACTTGCAACTAAGGGACTCTGAACATATGATATCATACTTTGGCCGTGGGACACATTGCAAGACATCTGTGAATGCTGATAAATGTCAATATAAAACTAGGCCAACAAGACCGTCATAATTATTACAGTTGACAAACCAACCAAATATACAAATAAGGCCTACAATCCCAACATATTGCACTAACTGACATGATATGTCTATAAGCCTCTACTGATGGATATAGTGTGATCGGAATAGCTCTCTGACCTACTCATAACATATATACATATATATGTATATATACAAGACGTACATAAGGATCTAGACCCGAAAACTACGAAAGGCATGGAGCTACCGATCAAGCTGAACTCAGGCATCACTTAATGAGGAGGTCTACCCGTCTGTCTGTCTGAACCTGCACGCATAAAATGCAGCGCCTCAAAAAAATGGACGTCAATACGAAATAATGTATTGAGTATGTAAGGCTATTTATTGAAAGCTGAAACTTAACTAATAATATAATAACTGAAATCTACTGGAAGTCAAAAATAATTTGAAGATATGCTTACCTGCTGATATTGACTCAACTCTCTCAATATAATAAGTTAAATAGATGTCCGGCCCTATAAGGATCGGTACATATATATATAACTGCTCTGCCGTAGTAGTCTCGCTCATAAGCGCTCGACCATAATAGGCTCTGTATCTCGGCCAGTGGGCTGCTGGTAGGCGCTCGGCCACAGTAGGCTCAGTATATAACTCTCACGACCCCAAATCCTAAACCGATTGTGATGGAGCCTAACGTTGAACTGAACTAGCCAACAATCACATATTTACTGTTTCTTTTCAAAATTTCCAACTCATTTTTAACATATCATAATCATATATAAATTACTGAATCTGTTAAGCAAAACAAATAGCTAAATAGTCTAAAACCATCCCAAAGATCGGGAGCCAACATGTCATGAGAATCTAAGAGGAGTACAAAATAACCCTACAGTCATAATACAAAATCTCGGAACGAAGAACTAAGTAGAAAATAAGAAAGGGAAACATAAATGTTGTGGACGCTGAACAACTACCTATATAACCCGACTCTGACTCCGCACAGAAATAGATGACTAACGCTAGGTACCAGCACCTATTTCTCCACACAGGGTTGTAGGGAGTAATGTAAGTACGCTAACTCAGTAGTAATGAAAATAAATCAAGTCTATGTAATAAGAAACACATAAGATCAATCATCAATTAACAATAAATACAACATTTCTTTCCAACAGTATATATATATATATATATATATATATATATATATATATATATATATATATATATATATATATATATATATATATATATGAAATCAACTTGCTTTAAAAGCCAACTTCAGTAAAATTCTTTGAAATATGTGTTTTCCAATAATTTTAGAATTTAAAATACTCGAAGAGTTTAGTGTGAAATGAAATAAATCATAAATAGCCCCTCGGGCCAAAACATGAATCATAAATCTCCCCTCGGGCAAAACATCACTCAGAAATCAGTCACTCAGCATACCTTACAATCACTCAGTATCAGCCCTTGGGGAAACCTCACTGTCACTCATTCCTCCCAATCACTCGTCACTCGACACTCGCACTCAATAGGTACCTACGCTTACTGGGGGTGTGTACAGACTCCGGAGGGGCTCCTTCAGCCGAAGCGCTAAAATCAAGCCAACTCGTGGCATCTTATATCCTCACAATCAAGCCCTCGGCCTCACTTAGTAAGAAACTCTAAGTAAGCCCCTCGGGCTATCAGTAAAACAAGGTACTCAACCCAAAACATCATTTTATAACTCAAATAGTGTAAATAAGGCTGAGTTTTGAAAACAGTTAATCATAATATGACCTAGTGTAAATCATAAATCAACACAGTGAGGAAATAACAGTGAAAAGCCCCCAAGGGGTCTAAACAAGTCGGCACAAAGCCCCAAACATGGCTTACAGCTCAACTATAGCAATAGTTTTATAACACAATTTAATATATGATTTAGAGTAAAATACGCAACTCAATACCTGCCGTGGAAAGGACCAAGTCCAAATGCAAATGAGTGCACGCTACACACTCGTCATCCGGCATGTGCGCCACTCCAAAACTAGTGAGCAAATACGAAGTCCGGGGTTTCATACCCTCGGGACAAGATTTATAGTCATTACTTACCTTAGCCCGACGCAAATACTAATCCGCGATGCACTTTCCTCTCGAATTAGCTCCCGATTGCTCCGAATCTAACCAAAACCATATTAACATCATCAATATACGCTACAGGAACAAAGCCCAATTGAAAACTATCAATTTTAGGTGCAATTCCAGAAATTGGCCAAACCCGAGCCCCGCTCCCACGTCTCGGAATTCGATAAAAATTACAAAACTGGAATCCTCATTCCCCCACGAGTCTACCCATACAAAATTTACCAAAATCTGACCTCAATTGCCAACATAAATCATCGAACGAAATTCCCATTTTTTTCTCCCATTTTCCCCCAATTTGTACTTTAATTCCTCAAATTAAATGGTAAAAATCAAGGCTAAATCATGAAATTAACCCAAATGTGATTGAAGAACACTTACCTCAAGAAATCCACTAAAAATCTCCTCCAAATCCTCCTTCTCTTGAGCTCTCTAGTGTTCTTTTGAGTTATGGCCAAAACCCCCCGCTCTTGAAACTTAAACTCTCTGCCCAGCATTTACTTCATCGCGATCGCGAAGCACAAAGAAAATGGATTGGTCCCCAACTTACTTTATGCGATCGCAGGAACACACACGCGATCGCGGATAACAAGCTCCCAAAGAAACGCCATCGCGACCCTTACTACTCTACCGTATAGAGAAATTTCTTGCCCTCATGACTGCTCCAAATCCTTCTTCGTGATCGCGACCTCAGCCACGCTATCGCGGTAGCAAACTGGACAGACCCTCACGTTAGCAGACCCAAAATGGGGATTGCATAAAACCAATCTCCCAGCTGCCCTTAACAGACCTACGCGATCGTGGCCCCATCCTTGCGATCGCGTAGTAATAAACCATCAACAGAAATTACAACAACAACATCAAAGCTGCCACACTCCGATAACCTCCCGAAACTCAACCGAGGCCCTCGGGACCTCAACCAACAAATGCCAACATATCCCATAATCTCATTTAAACTTAGTTGAGCCTTCGAATCACCAAAAACAATGCAAAAACATAAAAATGACATCAAATTCAAGCTTATGAACTTTGAAATTTCTAAATTTCACCAAAGATGTCGAAACCATCCAAAACACGTCTGGTTGACCTGAAATTTTGCACACACATCCAAAATGACACTACAAACTTGTTCCAACTTCCGACATTCCATTCTGACCCCAAATCACCTAACGAAGCTATACGAACCATAAAATCTACATTCCGAGGTGGTTTACCAACAAGTCAACTCCTAGTTGACTTTTCATACTATTAAGCAAATTTAAGAGACTAAGTGTCTCAGTTCTCACCATGACCACTCCGAACCCGAACCAACCAACACCACGACCACTCCGAGGTTAAAATTCTTGGAACGACCGGCCGGGTCGTTACATCCTCCCCCTTTTAAAAAAATGTTCATCCCCGAACGAGTCTAGAAACATACTTGGAGTCTCAAATAAGTGAGGATATTTTCCCCGCATCCACTCGGTCTCCCGGGTGGCATCCTCCACCGGCTGTCCTCTCCACTGGACCTTCACTAAAGTTATATCCTTAGACCTTAGCTTTCTGACTTTAACCCAAAATAGCCACTAGCTCTACCTCATATGACATATCACTCTCGATTGAACTGTGTTGAAGTCCAAAACATGAAACAGGTGACCAACATACTTTCGGATCATCAAAACATGGAACACCAGATGAATACTCGATTAGCTGGGAGGGAAGGCAAGCCTATAAACCATCTCCCCAATCCTTTGAAGCACCTCAAATGGCCCAATGAATCGAGGACTCAGCTTTCCCCTCTTCCAGAACCTCGTAACACCCTTCATGGGTGACACCTTCAGCAACACCTTCTCGCTAACAATGAAAGACACATCTCGGACCTTCCGGTCTGTATAACTCTTTCGCCCAGACTGCGCCCTGCGAAGCCGCTCTTGAATAACCTTCACCTTACCCCAATATGTCAACTTGGACGAACACTCATTTTCTTTGATTTGCTTACCCTCTCACCTTCAAGAATTTACTCATCACTTATTTTAATAGAAAAATTCTTATAATCTCAAAATAATCGGTCACGCCCCAAAACCGAGGGACGAGACCAGCGCCTAACCGGAAGATCATGGTCAAGTGGACCTGGATTGCCTTTCTTGCTCGATGCGTTACCCCGTGTTTATAGTATGCAATATTTCACATGAAATGGCAAATTAAATTCAAAGTATGTGTTTACAACTTAAGTTCATTTCTTCTTCTAACATTTTCAACATTTAATCTTCCCAAAATGCACATTCTAAGATACAACACTCCCGATAGAGGATCGTGATTACGAACGAGTACGACAACTACCCAAAATACGTATATACAACCCACATAATGTCTACGGAGCCTCTAAGAGTACTAGGAGTTTACATAGACTTGCCGGCAACAAGGATCCGACTATACTTTTAAATACATAACATATACAAAAGAGAATGATACAATCTACACACGGCCCCGAGTTGGAATGGCGCTCACCAGAACCGCTGAAGGGATGAAGAGGAGGCACCACTATCGGCGGTCCTACCTTCTATATGACCACCTACATCCATTTAAAAGATGTAGCGCCCCCGGCAAACAGGACATTAGTACCATGGAATAGTACTACTATGTATAAACCAACTTTACTCTACGTAAAATCAAACAATACACATATAAGAGGCAGTTAAAGAAACTCAAACAAATATTTCACAGATATACAGAGAATCACAATGAGGTTTCCATGGTTTCTTATTTCATTTGTTCCCCCAGTTGCGGCGCGCAACCTGATCCCAACGTACAATCATATTTCACCCTTATTACTTCTCAACCTTATTTCTTCTGTTGCGGCACGCAACCTGATCGTACCGTACAATCACATTTCATGCTTATTTCTTCTCAACCTTATTTCTTCTGTTGTGGCAGTAACTCGATCCCACCGTGCAATTCTGTTGCGGCGTGAAACCCAATCCTACTGTACAATTCTTTTGTAGCGTGCAACCCGATCCCACTATAAAATTCTGTTGCGACGTGCAATCCGATCCAACCTTACAATAATATTTGATAGCAACATCAACCAACCAATTCAATCACAAGGATTTTCATCATCAAGAATATACATTCGCAACAACCAAATAAACATGTGAAATCAAAGCCACAGTAATCTTTACCAAAAAGTGAGTCATATACGGCATACCATCAACATATAGTTCAATTAGAAATACACATTTCCTTTCCATTACTTGTTACACAACATTTAATACTTAGATACATTCAACAATTTGATTCGTTATCATTTCTTTCATTTTCCAGAACATCCTCTCATACCGATTTATTCAACCTTTAACAAGCTTTACACATGATAGAATAAGCACAAAGAATCACCTTTTCACAAACTCATATAGCATGGTTGCATGGAAATCAACTAGGACAATCAAAGAAAAAAATATTACGCCTCAACACATTAGAACAATCGATTCACATATGCATAAGCCAGAAAGTCATACCGAATGCTCGGACACCAACAAGGTGACTCTACGAATATTAAAGTTAGCCATGCATACCTCGAGTCGAAATTCCCCTTTAATAACTATTCCAAAACGCTAGACCTTCTAACGCCTTCAATCTAATTTACAATGTGACACATTCAAAATTAGAGTACGGAACCTTGAACTCATTTGGGCATTTTATCAAATACTATGTGGTCCTTTAGACTAACTAGCCCATTTTTAGTGAAAGATTGCCCTAGCCTACTTCCCTTTGCTAGATTATAGAAGATTATTCACATGAATGCAAGTTCTTGTCTTTCCTATTCAAGAACCAACCTATGTGTGTTATATTCTACTAAAATCTGAGAATTTGGGGAAATGGGGTGAAGACTTACCTCTTATGGTGAAGAAGGTGAAGATTACTTGATAATTTCCGGGCATTAGTAGAGATGAGGGACAAATTTGGGGAAGATGAGGACTTCTCTCACTAGAACTCACTCTCACTTCTCTCTATTTTGTTCAGATAGACTTTAAAAATGGAGGGGATGGGTGTTTTATTAGATAAAGGGTCGGGTTTTAAAATTAGAAATTAGAAGCCCCGGAGCAGGTATGCGGTCAAGAATGCGATCACATTCATATTATGTGGTCCGCATACCCGTCACATAAATGGCCTTCAGATGGGCCAAAAAATAAAGCAGACTACCCAGGTATGCGACCACTATGCGGTCAGCATACCTGTTATGCGATCACATAGTGTGTCGCATAACTCCACCCGCAAAAATCAAGGTGCAAGAATGTGACAACTATGCAACCTGCATTCGTGATATGCGATCGCATTATGGGCCGCATAGTTGTCCTCAAAATGGACAACAACTGTCAATTTATGCGACCACTATGCGGTCCACATCCCTGATTTGAGATCTCATACTGGACTGCAGACCCGCGCAATTCTGGAAAATTTTATCTTTTATGTTCCGGGGTACTTTTTACTCCACAAGGGTCCGTTTTAAAAATTTCTACAATTATTACCACATGGAGACCCATTCAGGAATTGATTTTAGACTTGAAATTTTATGGGTCTTTACATCCTCCCCCACTTTAAATCATTCGTCCTCGAATGAGGATCGGGGAATCACCTAGTTAAGAGAACACGAAACATGCCAACCCGCAAATTTTTTTACTGACTCCGATATTTCCTGAAAATTTTGCAAGAATTTCCTTTGTAATTAGGCCTATCTACCTGTCAGAGAGCCCCCCAAACACATTTTAACCAATTCCACACATGTTCAGTTACTCTATCAACTTGCACATAATCCGGTTATTTCAACAAGTTGTATATAGTTGAATTGCTTCCACAAGCCTCACACAGTTCAGTTAACTCCACAAATTTGCACATACTTCAAGGAGTTGCACTGATCCAGTTAATCACAGCAACATATACATTTATGGCACAAAGTTTGAGAAGTCATAATAGTAGGGTAATTAGGGGAGTGGAGTGTTCTTGCACAAAATTTGGCACCAATGTAATTGCTTAGAGATGAAGACTTTCAAAACAACTACCGAAATTATTCAAACAAGTGGGGATATTTCTCTTTCATTTTATTTTTCGCTTCATACATGGCTTCTTCGACTTGTTGACTCCGCCATAATACTTTGACCAAAGCGACCTCTTTGTTTCTCAACCTACGAACTTTCCTATAAACAATAGCAACTAGAACCTCTTAATATGAAAACTTTTCATTTATTTCAATGGTCTCAACTGGCACGATAACAGATGGATCTCCAACTACCTTCTTCAGCATGGACATATGAAACACCGGGTGCACTAATGACATCTCAGGGTGCAATTCCATCCTATACGCCACCTGCCCTATCCTTTGAGCAATCCTATATGGCCCGACATACCATGGGCTCAATTTCCCTTTCTACCAAAACTGCATCACGTCTTTCATGGGGGACACCTTTAAGAATACCCAATCATCTACTTGGAACTCCAAATCTCTTTGGCGAACGTCCGTATAGGATTTCTGACGACTCTAAGCAATATTCATCCTCTCCTGAATGAACCTAATTTTTTCCATAGCTTGGTGCACAAGATCCGGTCCTAGCAGTTCTGGCTCACCAACCTCGAACCATCGAATCGGAGACCTACATCTCCTTCCGTACAGTGCCTCAAATGGGGCCATTTGAATACTAGCAAGGAAACTATTATTATAAGCAAATTCTATAAGCGGCAAGTGATCATCCCGTCTACCCGTGAAATCTGATACACAAGCCCATAACATATCTTCAAGCGTCTGAATGGTCCGCTCTGCCTGACCATCCATTTACGGGTGGAAAGCTGTGCTGATATTTACCTGTGTACCCAAACCTTGCTGAAATTTCTTCCAAAAGTTAGTTGTGAACTGGGCCCCTCGATCCGAGTTAATAGATGCTGGAGTGCCATAGAGCCTGACAATTTTTTTGATATACAACTGAGCATATTGTTCTGCTGTATCGGTGGACTTGACTGGCAAGAAACGCACCGACATCGTGAGCCGATCCACTATTACCCAAACCGAGTCGAACCTACGCAGAGTGCCAGGTAACCCTACCACAAAGTCCATATTGATCATTTCCCATTTCCATGTCGGTATTCCCATAAGTTGTGCCAACCCACCGGGCTTCTGATGCTCGGACTTCACTTGCTGACAATTTTGACACCTAGCCACAAAGTCCGCCAATCCCCTCTTCATACCATTCCACCAATAAATCTCCTTGAGATCGTGATACATTTTCGTAGAACCTGGGTGTACGGAATACCTGGAACTGTGAGCCTCTTCCATAACTCTCTCCTGAAGATCATCCACATCTGAAACACATAGCATCCCTTGGCACCGCAAAACACCATCATCATTGCCGAGTGAAAATGATTTAGTCTTGTGATTCAAAATTTCTTCTCTCAACTGCGCCAATGCTGGATCCCTGATTTACTTTTCCTTGACTTTTGCTACAAGTGAAGACTCCGCTACATTACGCACCGCAACTTTCCCTTCATCAGAGTCCAAAAGACAGACCCTAGTCTGGCTAACTGATAAACCTCCCTAGCCAAAGACCTCTGACCTACTTCCAAATGACCCAAGCTACCCATGGATTTCTGACTAAGAGCATCGGCCACCACATTCGCCTTTCCTGGATGGTACAAAATATTCATATCATAATCATTGAGCAATTCGAACCATCTCCGCTGCCTTAAGTTCAATTCCTTATGTTTGAACATATATTGAAGACTCTTGTGATCTGTGAACACGTCCACATCGACCCCATAAAGATAATTCCTCTAGATCTTCAATGCAAACACAACTAGCACGAGCTCCAAATCATGCGTCGGGTAATTCTTCTCGTGATTCTTGAGCTTCCTAGAAGCATATGCTATTACCTTACCACATTGCATCAATACACACCCCAAACCAACCCTTGAAGCATCACAATACACCACAAAACCTTCCGAACCTTCTGGCAAGGTCAACACTAGCGCCGAAGTCAATCTTGAAAACTCTTTTTGCAAGAATTAGACCACTGAAACTTAAGCGCTTTTTGTGTCAGCTTAGTTAATGGGGAGGCGAGGGTAGAGAATCCCTCCACGAACCTCTGATACTATCTGGCCAAACCCCAGAAACTACGAATCTCTGTCGGGGTCGTTGGGTTAGGCCAATCCTTTACCCCTGCAATCTTTTGGGGATCCACCCGAATTCCTTCCTTGGAAACAACATGGCCAAAAAAGGTGACTGATTCTAGCCAAAACTCATATTTTGAAAACATTGCATACAACTGGTGCTGATGAAGAGTCTACAGAACTGTCCTGAGGTTAATAGTATGATCTTCCTAACTTCGCGAATAAATAGGGATATCGTCAATGAATACAATCACAAAGGAGTCAAGAAACGGTTTGAAAACCCGATTCATAAGATCCATAAAATCTACCGGGGCATTGGTTATCCCAAAAGACATTACCAAAAATTCAAAGTGCCCATATCGAGTCCTGAAGGCAGTCTTAGGAATATCCTGCTCCTTGATCTTTAACTGGTGATACCCGGACCACATATCAATCTTTGAGAAGAACTTAGCACCTTGCAATTGGTCGAAAAAATCATCTATCCGAGGCAATGGGTTTTTTTTTATGGTGACCTTATTGAGATACCGATAATCAATACACATCCGAAGCGATCCGTCTTTCTTTCTGACTACAAGAACCGGTGCACCCCAAGGATACACACTTCGCCGAATGAAACCCTTTTCCAATAGATCTTTCTGTTGTTATTTTAACTCTCTCAATTCTGTTGGCTCCATTTGGTAGGGTAGAATAGATATTGGCTGCACATCTGGAAATATATCAATCCCGAAATCAATCTCTTTATCTTGTGGAATCCCAGGAGCTCGTCCGAAAATACTTCAAGAAACTCATTCACAACAGGCACAGATTCGGGAGTAGGCACCTCTAAAGTGGTGCCCTCAACCTGGACCAAATGGTAGATGCACCCTTTTCTGATCATCTTTGAGGCTTTAAGGTAGGAAATAAGCCTACCTCTTGGCACAACATTAGTCCCCTCCCACTCGATAACTGGCTCATCAGGAAACTCGAGCCTCATAATTCTTGTTCGACAGTCGAGTTTAGCAAAGCACGAATAGAGCCAATCCATCCCCATGATTACATCAAAATCTAAAATTTCTAACTCAATAAGATCAGTTGTTGTATCCCGACCACGCACCGTGACAACACAATTCCTATAGACTCGCACGATCGTAATAGAATCACCAACCGGAGTCGATATAGAGAACGCCTCGTGAAGTTGTTCGGTTCTATCCCAAAACTTGAAGAAATAAATGGAGTAACATATGACAAAGAAGACCTGGGATCAGTAAGAGCATAAACATCATGTGACTGAGTAGTCAGAATACCTGTGACAACATCTGCAGAAGCCTCCTCACTCTGGCGACCACTCAAAGCATAGAACCGGCTGGGTCCCCCTTGACCCCGTGCTCCACCCCTAGCTGCACCGCGCCCTGCTGGAGCTGGAGGGTCGCGGGCTGAAGGGCGTGTTGAAGATGTAGCGGCTGAAGAACTTGATGGCCGAGCAATGCCTTGACAAGGTGAACGACAGTCTCACTAAACATGGCATCTCACTCCAAACCTATAGAATATCGGTATTTCAAAGTAACAGGGCTCAATATGAAACCTCTCGCAGTTAGGGCATGTGGCCCTCCACTGCTGCTGGAACCTCCCAACTGAGCGACCCGACTGATGGAACCTCCTACTGTATGAACCTGGTCCAACGCAACCTCCCTGCTGATAACTATGCCATGATGGCAGTGCACTGGCTGAGGACTAAGCATAGGAATGAGATGGCTCTGATGACCCTCTCCCAAGGGCTGATCTCCCTCCTCCAACTGAACTTCCATGGTTGCCCTCTTCATTCTTATCTTTAATTTCCGAGCCTCCATAACCTAGGCAGATCCCACAATCTTCCCGTAGTTCATATTTGAATGCAGAGCAGCTGTAGCAGCTTTATTAATAACCAAGGGACCAAGGCCCTGAACAAACCGACGAACTCTAGCCATAGCTCATAGCTCTTACGAATACTATAGTTCTCCTTTTGTCATCTAGGCAACTGTTATGTGAATAAGTCCAAGGCTGGGGCATTCCTTCCTTTTGTCATCATCCTCGTACCACGAATTGTGGTCGGAATATTTCTAATCTCGGAGCTTTTTCTATCTTCTATCATGTAAGCTGTATGACTTTTACCTTGTAAGTGCGCTTATGCGAATCTTATTCTCCTTTTTCCTCTTCCTTCCAGCCAATCTCACTTCGCAAACATATACAAAGCTTGATGAAATGTACCTCTGGGAAATTGTAGGTATACTAAGGTATTTTGCTCGGTATTTTTTTGAAATTACGATTATTTCTACATCTTGTTTCATAGAACAGTTTATCTAACTGCGTGATTTTTACGGTATCTAGGTAGGTCTTACTATAGCATAACTCTTACTTCGATTTATCGTTGTTGAGGTCGTAACTCTTACTTCGATTTATCGTTGTTGAGGTCTGCTATCAAATTCCAGCTTATTCTTGTTTCTTATCCAATATGTATAAATTTAAGTCATTTAATGCTTCCTCATTTGTTTTCATATTAAGAATGATGGTCTAATCTCATCTCATACTTTGTAACTTTTGTCCATCCATTGTTAATTCGCGTCAATATTAATCTACAACGTACCCTTGATAACTTGAAACTTCATACATCATACCTTTCCACTAGAGCTTACGTTGCCTCGAGGAATATTTGAAGTGATTTTTTCCTTATCCACTTAGGGGTGATACTGTACTTCAATAATCGTATCTTATAGCATCCCAATGTGATTTATACACATCTAAGAAGCCTAAAGGATAGAGATGTTTCAGATGTTACATCCCCCTCACTTTGATTGTGACGCTTTAGAGGATATACACGATATCTAGATAGATACCATGCTTCAAAAGTTGGGTCTAGAAGAGTCCAATGGGGTAGTGTTCATAATATTTCAATTGAGAGAAGATGCTAAGATATGGTGTCAGCCCTACGAGCTAGCAGGCCAGCAAGTTCATCTCCTCTTCGTTGGATAAAATTCTCATTTTTATTTCTTGAGAGGTAGATCACACACACTAAGAGTGATAAGTTGAGAGGCTAGCATAATATGATTATGGCTGAGCATGAGGCAAGATTCATAGAGTCGTTCCATTATGTAGCTTTCTTGATCTCCACCAAGTCGGAGAAAGTAAGCTGATTATTGAGGGGTTGACTTATGGCATCAGGATTGCTATGGCTCGAGAGTCAAAGACTAGGACCACTTTCCACCAAGCCGTGTAGATAGCTCGGAGGATTCGACATATTCATAGTAAGGGGATAGAGTCCATGATGAGGGATAAGAGGGAACTTTGTTATAGAAGTTTTAGTGGTATCTCATCTGGAGGTAAGGGTTAGTTTGGTAGAGGGCATAATGGTAGGCTAGCTCATTCTATAAGTCATGTACCCCCTGGTTTAGTGTCTCTGTCATATTTCAAGACTCTATTCAATAATGTTTTAGTTCTCTTCCAGTAAGTTCGTACTAGGCTCCATTTGTTCGGGGCTCTTCTTGTGGGTATTCGAGTCATTAGGAAAATATTCTGAATAGCAACTCAAGCCAACTAAGGATTAGCAGGAGTATGGAGAGTTTGGACATGTTAGGAGGCATTTCCCCATGCTTGCTAGAGCCGCATCTCCGCAAATTTTTCAATCTGTGGTTCCTGCACTAGTTCCTCTATCTCATTCCTAGTCAGCAAGATGGGACGACTTGCATTTAGTGGTTACCCTAGAGAAGGGTGCCAAGTAGGTTGATCTTTGATCGGTGGAGGTCATGCTATATTCTATGATTTTTTGAGTAAACTAGGATAGTGGCCTCATATGTTGTGATTAAAGGTATGGTTTCACTATTTCATAAAGATACTTCTGTGTTGATATGTTTCATCATATTTTGCTCCTTATTTGGATATGCCTCGTGGTTTTCTTGATATTCTTGTTCGTTTTTCTACACGTATTGGTGATTATATTATGGTTGTTCGTGTGTACCGGTCTTATGTGGTTACTATTTGGGGTCATGAGACTAAAATGGATCTTGTTTTGTTGAGTAATGTAGATGTTCAGGTGATTCTAGATATGGATTGGCTATCTCCAAACCATGGTGTTTTTTACTGTCATGCTAAGACTGTGACATTTAGTATATGAGGACAGTCTCCTACCAGGGGTAGCGATTTTGCAGCGAAGGGCTGAGAACTCACCAAAACTGTGAGTATACCGGGATAGTCTAAGTAGATCCTTCAATGGAATGGTTGGAGGACCAGATTGTTGATGATCACATCGACGCTCTATTGCTAGCTTAGTGTTTAGAGTTTTTTTTTTTGCTGCACTGGTATGTTAGGAGGCTATGGAGAAGATTGTAAGTCTTATTGATGCATTTACTCAGGTTGGAGTAGTTCCAATGGCCCCAACAACATCTCAAGTTGGGGTAGTTCCAGTGGTCCCAACAATATCTCAGGCTGGAGTGAGAGGTCAGGCATTTTCTACTCATACTCCATAGCGGGTAACGACGATGTTTTAGATGTTGTGAGTATTTCCAGTTGGTGGCGGGCAACCCATTTTAGTAGATAGAATTGTGGTTATGCGTGCTTTTTCTTTGAGGAGAAGAAGATGTTTCAAAGGTTACATCCTCCCCACTTTGACGGTGACGCTTCAGAGGATAGATACGATTTCTAGATAGATATCGTTAGATGCTTCACAAGTTGGGTCGGGTAGAGTCCAATAGGGTGAACTTCATGATATTTCAATTGAGAGAAGAAGCTAGTATATGGTGTCAGCCCTACGAGTTGGTAAGCCAGCAAGTCCATTTCCTCTTTGTTGGATAGAATTTTCACATTTATTTCTTGAGAGATACATCCCACACAGTAGGAGTGATGAGTTGAGATGTTGGTTTGAGAATCTCTAGAATGATCATATGATTGTGACTGAGCATGAGGCAAGATTCAAAGAGTCTTCCCATTATGTAGCATTCTTGATCTCCACCGAGTCGGAGAACGTGATCTGGTTATTTAAGGGTTGACTTATGGCATCAGGATTGCTATTACTCGGGAGCCAGAGAATATGATTACTTTCCACCAAGCTGTGGAGATAGCTCGGAGGATCGAGCTTAATCATATTCAGGGGATAGAGCCCATGATGAAGGATGATATGCCTAGTTGTTCTAGGAGTTTTAGTGGTACCTCCTCAGGAGGTAAGGGTTAGTTTGGTAGAGGCCATCAAGGTAGGCTAGCTCATTCTACTCCAATTCCATAATCTTTTAGTGCTCTTCCTGTAAGTTCATACTAGGCTATATTTGTTCTGGGCTCTTCTAGCCGGTATTCCGGTCGTTAAGAGCATATTATTACTAGAAACTCAAGTTAGCTAAGGCTTAGTAAGAGTGTGGAGAGACTAGCCATGTTAGGAGGCATTGCCCCAGGCTTGCTAGAGGCGCATCTCCATAGGTTTCCCAATTAGTGATTCCCGCCCAGTCAGCTAGATGGGATGACTTGTATTTGGAGGTTACCCTATATAAGGGTGCCATGTAGGTTGATGTTTGACTAGTGGTAAGGGTTAGGATCATTGCTACGATTTTTCGGTTAGACCTGCGGTAGTGGCCTCAGATGTTGTGATTACAAGTATAGTTTCTCTATGTCATAAAGATGCATTTGTGTTGTTTGATCCTGGTCTATCTATTCATATGTATAATCATATTTTTCACCTTATTTGGATATTCCTCTGTCACGGTCGAAAACCGAGGGACGAGACCGACACCTAGCCGAATGATTCCGGTCAAGCGGATCTGGATTGCCTTTCCTACCCAACGCATTATCCCGTGCACAATATACATTATTCCACATGAATTAGAAATTTAGAGTTTAAACATGAATCTACTACTTGAGTTCATTTCATCCTTTATCATTTGAACATTTGATAATCACAAAACGTATAATAATTTCGATTCAGACTCCGATTACTAGTAAACACATTTACTGCCCAAAATACATATATGTACAACCCACATCATGTCTACGGAGCCTCTAAGAGAACTAAAGGTTTACACCATACTTGCCGGCAACAAGGCCCCGACTATACCTTAAAAGACATAACGTATACAAAATAGATGATATAGGCTACACACGACCCTGAGAGGAAGTGGGGCTCATTGGATCTGCTAAAGGTATGAAAGGGAAACACCACTATCGACGATTTGAGCTACCTGCCGTGGAACCACCTACATCCATGTAAATTAAGTAGCGCCCCCGGCAAAAGGGGTGTTAGTACCATTGAATAGTACTAGCATGTATGAACAAAGTTTATTCCAAGTAGAATCACACAATACACGATTGGAAGACAGTCAGAGTAACCACACAAGTACATTCTCATCTCACCCTTATTACCTTTCCACCCTTATTACTTCGTGTTGTGGCGCGCAACCCGATCCCACCATACCATCACACTTGACCCTTATTACTTTGGGTTGCAGCGCGCAACCCGATCCCACCATACGTTGACATTTCATAGCAACAATAACAAACAATTATATCACAGGGATCTTCATCATCAAGAGCATAAGTTCATATCAACCAACAACTATATGAAGTCAAGGCACAATAATCCTTACTAAACAGTAATTCACATATGGTGATTCCATCATTATTTAACTCAATTAAATCAATTCACGGTTTCTTTTCATCATTTGCCACACTCGTCCCATAGAAATTAGATACCTTTCCACATCAGAGTACGTTAACATTCTTTCATTTAACAGCACATACTGCTATACTGACATATTCTAACATTTAACGAACCTTACACATGGTAGGATAAGCACAAAGAATCACTATTCATAATCTTAATTAGCATGGTAATTGACTTTAAAAAATTAGAGAATGAACTCGTACACCTCGACACAACAGGACAATCAATTCACGTATGCTAAAGCAAGAATTTCATACCATGTGCTCGGACACCAACAAGGTAACTCTACAACGATTAAAGTTTTCCATACATACCTTCAATCAGAATTCCCCTTTAATTTATATCACAATTCACCGAACCATCTAGCACCTTCAATCTAGTTCACAATGTGGCATAATATGACTTAGAATTACGAACAATGATCATGTCTTGAGCTCACATGAGAATGTTATCAAACACTAGGTGTTCCTTAAGGTTGAATGGCCTCTTTTTAGTGAAAGATTACTCTAACCCATTTCTTTTTACTAGATTATGATTAGTTGGTTACATGCATGCAAGCCTCCTACCCCTATCTTCATGAAATTACATAACCATGTTTCATTTTAACAAAAATATTGAAATTAAGGTTGATGGGGTGGAAGCTTACCTGTTGTAGTGAATAAAATGGTGTCCTACTTGATCAATTCCAGGCCTGAGTAGTGATGGAGGAACAATTTGGTGAAGTTGGAACTCTCTCTATCTAGAACCCACTACCTACTCTCTCTAATTTATCAGAAAATAGGCTTAAAGTTAAAGGGGTATGTGTTTTAATGCACTGGGGGTCGGATATAAAAGTAGAAATTTACTAGTGTCGAAGCATAAATGCGGTCAGGAATGAGATCACATTCATGCTATGCGGCCCGCATTCCTGTCGCATAATTTTCCCTCAAATGGGCCAAAAATAAATGTAGACTGCCCTGTATGCGACCAGTATGCGGTCCGCATACCTGTTATGCGATCGCATAACTTCCTCCGCAAAAGTGAAGGTGCAAGAATGCGAAAGCTATGCGGCCCGCATTCGTGAAATGAGGTCGCATTCTAGGCCGCAGAGCTGTCCTCAAAATGGACAACAAACTGTCCAGGTATGCGAGCACTATGCGGTCCGCATACTTGATCTGCGATCGCATAGTGGACCGCAGACCTGCGCAAATCTGGAAAATTATATCTTTTATGTCCCGGGGTACTTTTTACTCAAAAAGGGTCCATTTCAAGAATTTCTACACTTATAAAAACACGGGGACCTATTTGGGCATTATTTTTAGCCATGAAATTTTACGGGTCCTTACATTCTCCCCCACTTAAAATCATTCATCCTTGAATTAGGATCGGGAAATTACTAGAGTAGGAAAAACACAAAATAAGCGAACCCCCAAATTTTTACTAACTCCGATATTTCCTGAAAATTTCGCTAGAGTTTCCTTTGTAATTATGCCTATTTACCTGTCAGAGAGACCCCGAAACACATGTTTAACCAATTCCACACACTACCAGTTATTCTATCAACTTGCACATAATCTGGTCATTTCAACAAGCTACATTTTATTCAATTACTTCCACAAGCCTCGCATAGTTCGGTTAATTCCACAGATTTGCACATAATTAAGCTATTTCAATGATTTTCACATAATCCAAATAATCACAACAACATATACATATGTGGTACAAAGTTTGAGAATTCACAAGAGTAGAGTAATTAGGGGAGTGGAGTGTTCTTTCACAAAATTTAACGCAATATATAATTGCTTAGGAATGACAACTTTCAAAACCACTACCGGACTTATCCACAAGTGGGGATATTTCTCTTTCATTTCATTTTACGGTTCCCATGTGGATTCTTTGACTTGTTGACTCAGCCATAATACTTTAACAGAAGCAATCTCTTTGTTCCTCAATCTACGGACTTGCCTATCAAGAATAGCAACTGGAACCTCTTCATATAACAATCCTTCATTAATTTCAAATGTCTCAACCGGCACAATGGCGTATGGATCCCCAATCACCTTCTTCAACATGGACACATGAAACACTAGGTGTACTAATGACATCTCAGAGGGCAATTCCATCCTATAAGCCACATGTCATATTCTTTGAGCGATCCGATATGGCCCGACATACCTAGGGCTCAATTTCCCTTTCTTCCCATACCGCATTACTCCCTTCATGGGGATATCTTCAAGAACACCCAATCATCTACTCGAAACTCCAAATCTCTTTGACAAACATCCGCATAGGATTTCTGACGGCTCTGAGCAGTCTTCATCCTTTCCTAAATGACTTTAAATTTTTCCATAGCTTGGTGCACAAGATGCGGTCCTAGCAGTTCCGCCTCGCCAACCTCAAACAATCCAATCAGAGACCTACTCCTCCTTCCATACAATGCCACAAGCGGGGCCATCTAAATACTACCATGGAAACTGTTATTATAAGCAAGTTCTATGAGCGGCAAGTGATCATCCCAGCTACCCTCGAAATCTAATACACAAGCCCGTAACATATCTTCAAGCGTCTGAATGGTCCGCTCTGCCTGCCCATCAGCCTATGGATGGAATGATGTGCTGATATTTACCTGCGTACCCAAACTTTGCTGAAATTACTTCGAAAAGTTAGCTGTGAACTGGGCCCCTCAATCCGAGATAATAGACATTGGAGTACCATGGAGCCTGACTATTACCTTGATATATAACTGAGCACACTGTTCTGCAGTATCGGTGGACTTGACTTGCAAGAAATGCGTTGACTTCTTAAGCCGATCTACTATTACTGAAACTGAGTCGAACCTACGTGGAGTGTAACCCCACCACAAAGTCCATATTGATCATTTACCAGTTCCACATTGGTATTTCCATAAACTGCGTCAACCCACCCGGCCTCTGATGCTCGGCCTTCACTTGCTAACAATTCGGACATCTAGCCACAAAGTCCGCCACACCTCTTTTCATAGCATTCCACCAATAAATCTCTTTGATATCGTGATACATCTTCGTATAACCTAGGTGTACTGAATACCTGGAACTGTGAGCCTCTACCATTACCCTTTTGCGAAGATCATCCACGTCCAGAACACATAGCCTCCCTTGGCACCGCAAAACACTGTCATCATTACCGTTGCGAGTGCCAAATTATGCGTCGGATAATTTGTCTCATGATTCTTGAGCTGTCTTGAAGAATAGGCTATTACCTTACCACATTGCATCAACACGCATCCCAAACCAATCCTTGAAGCATCACAATACACCACAACTCTTCTCAACCTCCTCGCAAGGTCAACACTGGCGCAGTATTCAATCTCAATTTCTATTCTTGAAAACTCTTTTCACCAACATCTGACCAATGGAAGATAAATGCCTTCTGCATCAGCTTACTCAATGGGGAGGCGAGGGTAGAGAATCCCACCACGAACCTCCGATAATATCCATCCAAACCTAATAAACTGCGAATCTTTGTCGGGGTCATTGGCCTAGGCCAATCCTTTACCGCTGCAATCTTTTGGGGATCAACCTTAATCCATTCCCTGGATAAAACATGGCCCACACATGTGACTGATTCTAGCCAAAACATACATTTTGAAAATTTGCATACACCTGGTGCTGATGAAGAGTATGCAGACTTCCTTGAGGTGAGTAGCATGATTTTCCTGACTTCGCGAATAAATAAGGATATCATCAATGAAGACAATCACAAAGGAGTCCATAAATGCTTTGAAAACTCGATTCATAAGATCGATAAAAGCAGCAACGGCGTTGGTTAGCCCAAAAGATATTACCAGATATTCAAAGTGCCCATATCGAGTAATGAAGGCAGCCTTAGGAATATCATGCTCCTTGATCTTTCACTGGTGATACCCGGACCTCAAATCAATCTTTGAGAATAACTTAGCACCTTGCAACTGATCGAACAAATGATCTATCCGAGGCAATGGATATTTGTTTTTGATGGTGACCTTGTTGAGTTGCCGATAATCAATACACATCTGAAGCGATCCGTATTTCTTCCTGACAAAAAGAACCGGTGCGCCCCAAGGCGACACACTTCGCCGTATGAAACCCTTTTCTAATAGATCTTTCAATTCTCTTTTAACTCTCTCAATTCTGATGGCTCCATTCGGTAAGGTGGAATAGATATTGGCCGCGTATCTGGTAATACACCATACCCGAAATCGATCTCTCTATCTAGTGGAATTCTAGGAACCTCGTCCGGAAATACCTCAAGAAATTCATTCACAACAAGCACAGGTTCGGGAGCATGCACCTCTGAAGTGGTGTCTGCAACCCGGACCAAATGGTAGATGCACCCTTTTCTTATTAACTTTGAGGCTTTAAGGTAGGAAATAAATCTACCTCTTGGCACAACATTATTCCCCTCCTACTCGATAGCTGATTCATTACGAAACTCAAGCCTCATAATCCTGGTTCGGTAGTCGGGTTTAGCAATGCACAAATAGAGCCAATCCGTCCCTATAACTACATCAAAATATACCATTTTCTAATTCAATAAGATCGGTCGTGGTATCCCGACCATGCACCGTGACAACACAATTCCTATAGACTCACACGGCGGCAATAGAATCACCAACCAGAGTCGACATAGAGAATGGCTCGTGAAGCTGTTCGGGTTCTATCCCAAAACATGAAGCAATAAATGGAGTAGCATATGATAAAGAAGACCCGGGATCAATAATAGCATAAACATCATGTGACTGAACAGTCAAAATACATGTGACAACATCTGGGGAAGCCTCTACACTCTGGCGACCACTCAAACCATAGAACCGCCTGGGTCCCCCTCGACCCCGTAATCCACCCCTAGTTGTACCACGCCCTGCTGAAGCTGGAGGGCATGCTGAAGATTTATTCGCTGCAGAGCTTGATGGCTGAGCAGTACCCCTACCCACGCCCTTACTGGGTGCACGACATTCTCGCTGGATTTGGCCTCTCTCTCCACATCTATAGCACACCGGGAAATCCAAATAACAAGGACCAGAATGAGACATCCCACACTTAGGGCAGGGGACCCTCCGGTGCTGCTGGAACCTCCCACTTGAACGACCCAACTGATGGATCCTTCTGCTATCTGAACCTAGTCAAAAATAACCCCTCTACTGATAACTGTGCCCTGATGATGGGGCACTGGCTGAGGACTGAGCATAGGACTGAGATGGACCTGATGACCCTCTCCCAAGTACTGATCTCCCTCCTCTAACTGAACTCCCAGGGTTTCTTGCTTACCGGACCCTACTACTACTCTCCCTCTCTATTCTTATCTTCAACTTTCGAGCCTCTGTAGCTTGGGTGAATCCCACAATCTTCCCATAATTCATATCCGAATGCAAGGCTGCTGTAGCAGCTTCATTAACAACCAAGGGACCAAGGTCGTGAACAAATCGTCGAACTCTGACCTCCATAGTCCGGATCACGTGGATGGCATATTTGGACAGGCACACAAACTGCATATGGTACTCCCACACACTCATGATGCTCTGCTTAAGGACCTCGAACTCCGTATCATGGTCTTCCATAGTCTCGGAAGGCAAGACATTATCCATGAAGGAATCAAAAAACTAATCCCACTTCGCCGGAGGGATCATTTCCCCCCCAGGACCCCTCCCACATCTCAAACAACGAATACGCTGCTCCCTTTAAGCGATAGGAAGCCAACTCAACCCCCTATGTCTTTGTAGCCTTCATAACCCAGAGATTCTTGTACATTTCATCTATAAAATCCTGAGGATCTGCCTCTGGGTCGGTGCCTGTGAACTCTTGGGCTAAAGGAGCCCCTCCGGAGTTTGTACACACCCAAGTGAGCACAGGTACCAACTGAGTGCGAGTGGCGAGTGCCTAGTGACGAGTGATTAGGAGTCATGAGTGACAGTGAGGTTGCCCGAGGGGCTGATACTAAGTGATTGAGTGATGTTCTGCCAGAGGGGTGATTTATGATTCATGATTTTTCCCGAGGGGCTATTTATGATTTATTTCATTTTACGCTAAACTCTCGGGTATTTTTATTTCCGAAATTGTTGGAAAGCACATCTTTCAAAGGATTTTACTGAAACTGGCATTTAAAGCATGTTGATTTCATATATATATATATATATATATATATATTGTTGGATAGAAAGGTTGTTCTTATTGTGCACTGATAATTTGATCTTATGTGTTTCTTACTGCTTAGACTTTATTTAATTTCATTACTACTGAGTTGGCGTACTCGCATTACTCTATGCACCCTTGTGTGCAGATACAGGAGCTCGTACTGAGCGTTAGTCATCTATTTTCGTGCAGAGCGGATTCGGGACATAGAGATAGTTGTTCAACATCCACAACATCTCTGGTCCCCTTTCTTATTTTGTACTTAGTTCTTCGTTACAAGATTATGTATTATGGCAGTAGAATTTTTGGTATTATTATTAGATGCTCATGACATGTTGGCTCTGGATCTTGGAGATGATTGTAGACTGTTTAGTTGTTTTGTTTTTCTTAAAAGATTAAGAAATTTATATACGTTTATGGAATGTTGAAAATGAGTTTTGGAAGCATTGCCCCAGGCTTGATAGAGGCGCATCTCCATAGATGTCTCAATCAGTAGTTTTTGCACTAGTTTCCTTATCTCACGCCCAGTCAGCTAGAGGGAAGAACTTGCATTTAGGTGTTAACCTAGAGAAGTGTGCCAAGTGGGTTGATGTTAGACCGGTGGCGGTCAAGCTCATTGTTATGCTTTTTCGAGTAGAAATGTTGTAGTGGACTCCGATTTTGTGATTACAATTATGGTTTCACTATGCCATAAATATGATTTTGTATTGTTTGATCCGGGTCTATCTTCTCATATATGTCATCATATTGTGCTCCTTATTTGGATATGCCTCGTAGTTTTCTTGATATTTTTGTTCGTATTTCTCTACCTAATTTCAATTGAGAGAAGATGCTAGGAGATGGCGTCAACCCTACGAGCTGGCAGGCTAGCAAGTCCATCTCCTATTTTTCTGATACAATTCTCACATTTATTTCTTGAGAGATACATCCCACACACTAGGAGTTATGAGTTGAGAGGCTGGTTTGTGCAGCTTCAGAAGGATCATATGATTGTGACTAAGCATGAGGAAAAATTCAAAGAGTCATCCCATTATGTAGCGTTCTTGATCTCTACCGAGTCGGAGAAGGTGAGATATTTACTGGGGGGTTGACCTATGGCATCAAGATTGTTATGGCTCGAGAGCCAGAGATTTGGAATACTTTCAACCAAGCCGTGGAGATAGATCGGAGGATCGCGCGTATACATAGTCAGCGGATAAAGCCCATGATAAGGGATAAGAGGCCTCGTTGTTCTAGGAGTTTTAGTCGTTCCTCATCTGGAGGTAAGGGTTAGTGTGGTAGAGTCTATCATGGTGGGCTACATCAGTCAACACATTATTTATCCCGTTGTCCAGTTTCCCAGCCATCTTTCAACACTACAATTCCATAATCTTTTAGTGCTCTTCTAGTAAGTTCGTACTAGGCTCCATTTGTTCGGGCCTCTTCTAGTGGGCATTTGGGTCACTAAGAGCATATTCTTATTTTGCAACTCAAGTCAGCTCAAGGTTAGTATGAGTATGGAGATTTTATTCATGTTAGGAGGCATTTCCATAGATTTTTCAATCAGTGGTTTCCGTACTAGTTGCTCTATCTCCTGCCCAGACATCTAGAGGGTACTACATGCATTTAGGGGTTACCCTACAGAAGGGTTCCAATTAGGTTGATGTTAGACCCGTGACGGTTAGACTCATTGCTATGCTCTTTCAAGTAGACCTGGGGTAGTGGCCTCACGTGTTGTGATTAAAAGTATGGTTTCACTATCACATAAAGTTGCTTTTGTGTTGTTTGATCTGGGTGTATCTATTAATATGTGTCATCATATTTTTCACCTTATTTGAATATGCTTCGTGGTTTTCTTGATATTTTTGGTCGTGTTTCGACACCTATTGGTGAGTATATTATGGTAGATTGGGTATACCAGGATTGTGTGCTTACCATTTGGGGTTATGATAGAAAAATTGATCTTTAGTTGTTTAATATTATAGATTTTGAGGTGTTTTGGATATAGATTGGCTATCCCCAAACCATGTCATTTTGTATTGTCATGCTAAGATTGTGACGTTCAGTATACCAGGAGAGTCTCCCACCAGTGGTAGCGATGTTGCAGCGAAGGACCGAGAAGCCACCAAAATCGTAAGTATACCAGGACAATATAACTAGATCCATTAGTGAATGGGTGGAGGACCATATTGTTCATGATCACATCGACGCTCTACAGCTAGCACAACTTCTAGAGTTTTTTTTTGCTGCATCGCTATTTTAGGAGGCTATAGAAAAGATGGTAAGTCTTATTGATGCATTTACTCCGGTTGGAGTAGTTTTGGCGGCCCCAGCAACATCTCAAGTTGGGGTAGTTCAAATGGCCCCAACAACATCTCAGGCTGGAGGGGGAGGTCAGGCCTTTGCTACTCGCACTCCGTAGCGGGTAACGACGATGTTTTAGATGTCGTGAATATTGCCAGTTGGTGGCGAGCAACCCATCATAGTAGCTAGATTTATGGTTATGCCTTCTATGTCTTTAAGGATCATAAGAGGATAGAGATGTTTCATAGGTAAGATCCTCCTCATGTTGATCGTTACATTTCAAAGGATATACATGATTCCTAGATTGATTCCATCAAATGCTTCACAAGTTAGGTCCGGTAGAGTCAATGGGGTGGACTTCATGAGATTTCATTTTAGAGAAGATGCTAGGAGGTGGTGTCAGCCCTACGAGCTGGCAGGCTAGCAAGTTCATCTCCTCTTTATTAGATAATATTCTGACATTCAGTGGTTCCCGCACTACTTGCTATATCTCCTGCCTAGTCACATAATGGGGACGACTTGCATTTAAGTGTTACCCTGGAAAAGGGTGCCAAGTAGGTTGATGTTAGGCTGGTGGCGGTCAGACTAATTGATATGCTATTCCGGGTAGACCTGAGGTAGTGGCCTGTGATGTTGTGATTACAAGTATGGTTTCACTATGTCATAAAGATGCTTCTGTGTTATTTGATCCGGTCTATCTATTCATATGTGTCATCATATTTTGCTCCTTATTTAGATATTCCTCGTGGTTAAATTGATATTCTTGTTTTTTTTTCTACACCTATTGGTGAGTATATTATGGTGGATCGGGTATACCTGGCTTGTGTGCTTACCGTTGGGGTTATGAGAATAAAATTGATTTTTTGTTGTTGAATATTGTAGATTTTGAGGTAATTTTGGGTATGGATTGACTATCCCTGAACCATGCTATTTTTTATGGTCATGCTAAGACTGTGACATTGCATACAAAGAGAGTCTCCCACCGGGGTAGCGATGTTGCAGCAAATGGCCGAAAGCCCACAAACTTCGTGAGTATATCAAGACAATCTATGTAGATCTATAAATGGAATTGGTGGAGGACCAGATTGTTGATTATCATGTCGACGCTCTAGTGCTATCTCAACGTCTAGAGTTTTTTTGTTGCACCGGTATTTTAGGAGGCTACAGAGATGATGCTAATTTTTATTTATGCATTGAATCGGGTTAGAGTAGTTCCAATGACCCCAACTACATCTCAGGCTAGAGGGGTAGTTCAGGCCTTTGCTACTCGTACTCCATAGCGAGTAGCGACGATGTTTCAGATGCTAGTAATACTGCCAGTTGGTGACAAGAAGCACATTGTAGTAGCTAGACTCGTTTTTATTCCTACTATGTATCTGAGGAGAAAAAACTGATAGAGATATTTCAGAGTTTACATCCTCCTCACTTTGATGGTGACGCTTCAGAGGATATACACGATTTCTAGAAAGATATCATCAGATGCTTCACATCTTGGGTCTGGTAGAGTCAATGGGGTGGACTTCATGAGATTTCATTTTAGAGAAGATGCTTTGAGATGGTGTCAGCCCTACGAGCTGGCAGGCTAGCAAGTTCATCTCCTCTTTATTAGATAATATTCTGACATTCAGTGGTTCCCGCACTACTTGCTATATCTCCTGCCTAGTCACATAATGGGGACGACTTGCATTTAAGTGTTACCCTGGAAAAGGGTGCCAAGTAGGTTGATGTTAGGCTGGTGGCGGTCAGACTAATTGATATGCTATTCCGGGTAGACCTGAGGTAGTGGCCTGTGATGTTGTGATTACAAGTATGGTTTCACTATGTCATAAAGATGCTTCTGTGTTATTTGATCCGGTCTATCTATTCATATGTGTCATCATATTTTGCTCCTTATTTAGATATTCCTCGTGGTTAAATTGATATTCTTGTTTTTTTTTCTACACCTATTGGTGAGTATATTATGGTGGGTCGGGTATACCTGGCTTGTGTGCTTACCGTTGGGGTTATGAGAATAAAATTGATTTTTTGTTGTTGAATATTGTAGATTTTGAGGTGATTTTGGGTATGGATTGGCTATCCCCGAACCATGCTATTTTTTATTGTCATGCTAAGACTGTGACATTGCATACCAGGAGAGTCTCCCACCGGGGTAGCGATGTTGCAGCAAATGGTCGAGAGCCCACAAACTTCGTGAGTATATCAAGACAATCTATGTAGATCCATAAATGGAAATGGTGGAGGGCCGGATTGTTGATTATCATGTCGACGCTCTAGTGCTATCTCAACGTCTAGAGTTTTTTTGTTGCACTGGTATTTTAGGAGGCTATATAGATGATGCTAATTCTTATTTATGCATTGAATCGAGTTAGAGTAGTTCTAATGACCCCAACTACATCTCAGGCTAGAGGTGTAGTTCAGGCCTTTGCTACTCATACTTCATAGCGGGTAGCAACGATGTTTCAGATGGTAGTAATACTGCTAGTTGGTGACAAGAAGCCCATTGTAGCAGCTAGACTCGTGGTTATTCCTACTATGTATCTGGGGAGAAAAAGATGATAGAGATGTTTAAGAGTTTACATCCTCCTCACGATGATGGTGACGCTTCAGAGGATATACACGATTTCTAGAAAGATATCATCAGATGCTTCACATGTTGGGTTTGGTAAAGTCAATGGGGTGGACTTCATGAGATTTCATTTTAGAGAACATGCTAGGAGATGGTGTCAAACCTTAGAGTTGGCAAGACAGCAAGTTCATCTCCTCTTTGTTGGATACAATTTTCACATTTATTTCTTGAGAGATACATCTCACACATTGAGAGTGGTAAGTTGAGAGGCTAGTTTGAGCATCTTCAGAAAGATCGTATGATTGTGGCTGACCTTGAGGAAAGATTCACATAGTCGTCCTATCATGTAGCTTTCTTGATCTCCACCGAGTCAGAGAATTTGAGTTGATTATTGAGGGGTTGGCTTATGTCATCAGGATTGCTATGGCTCGAGAGCCATAGACTAGCACCACTTTCCACCAAGTCGTGGAGATAGCTCCGACAACCAAACGTATTCATTGTCGGGGGATAGAGCACATGACGAGGGATAAGAGGCCTCGTTGTTCTAGTCGTTTCAATGGTACTTCATCTGGAGATAAGGGTTAGTTTGATAGAGGCCATCATGATAGGCTATCTCATTCTACAAAGCATGTATCCCGTGGTGCAGTGTCTCGACCATATTTTAGGACTCTAATTCCATATTCTTTTAGTGCTACTCTAGTTGTTATGCTCCATTTTTTCCAGAGCTATTCTATTGGGTATTCGAGTTATTGGGATGATATTATGATTTTGCAAATCAAGTCATCTAATGTTTAGCATAAGTGTGGACAGTTTGTCCATGTTAGGAGACATTTCCCTATGCGTGCTAGAGGCGTTGCTTAGCATATTTCTCAATCAGTGCTTCCCGCACTAGTTGCTCTATCTCCTGCCCAGTCAGCTAGAGGGGACGACTTGCACTTAGGGGTTACTCTAGAGAAGGGTTCCAAGTAGGTTGATGTTGGACCAATGGCGGTCATGCTCATTGCTATACTTTTTCGGGTAGACCTAGGATTGTGGCCTCGGATGTTGTGATCACAAGTATGGTTTCACTATGTCATAAATATGCTTCTATTTTGTTTGATCCGGATCTATCTATTCATATGTGTCATCAAATTTTTCTCCTTATTTGGATATTCCTTATGGTTCTCTTGATATTCTTGCTCATGTTTCTACATCTACTAGTAGTTATATGATAGTGGATCGTGTATAATTGTCTTGTGTGCTTACCGTTTGGGATTATGAGAATACAATTGATATTTTGTTGTTGCATATTGTAGATTTTGAGGTGATTTTATATGGATTGGCTATCCCCAAACCTTGCTATCTTTTATTGTCATGCTAAGACTATGACATTGGCTATGCTGGGGTTACCAAGGTTAAAATTGAAGGGTTCTCTTGGACATACCCATAGGAGAGTGGACTCATTTTTGAAGGCTCAACCGATTATTAAGAAGAGATGTTTGGAGTATCTGGATTTTGTTAGAGATACTAGTGCTTAAGATCCCCACCTTAATTCATACCGATTAGTGAGGGAGTTTCCAGATGTATTTCCTGTAGACCTAGTAGGCATGAAACCCTATAGGGATATTGATGTTGGTATTAAGTTAGTGTTAGGAACTCAACCCATATATATTCCCCTATATTGTATAGCCCAAGCCGAGATAAATGAGTTCAGGGAGCATTTATAGGAGTTGTTTGATAAGGTATTCATCAGGTCTAGTATATCTCTTGGGGTGCACCGGTGTTCTTTGTGACGAAGAACGATGTGTCCATGAGGATGTGCATTGATTATAGGCAGTTGAATGTCACTATTACGAACAATTATTTGTTACCTCGTATTGATGATTTGTCTGATCAACTTCAGGGTGTTAGAGTATTCTCAGAGATTGATTTGAGGTCGTGCTACCATCAGTTGAAGGTTAGGGCTTCTTGAATCCCTAAGACGGGTTTTAGGAATTTTATGCACATTATGTGATCTTTGTGATGTCTGTTTGCTTGACTAATTCTCCAACCACTTTCATGCATTCGATGAAAAATGTATTCCAGCCCTATTTGGATTCTTTTGTCATTGTATTCATTGTTCATATCTAGGTATATCCGCATAGTACAGTGGAGCATGATCAACATTTGAGGATTGTAGTTTAGATTCTAAGGGAGAAAAGTTGTATGCTACGTTTTTCAAGTGTGATTTTTTGTTGGATTTAGTGACATTCTTGGGTCACTCGGTGTCTAGTGATGGTAACGTGGTTCATCCAAAGAAGATTGAGGCTGTCTAGTATTGTCGTTTTGAGGTAAGATTTTCATCAATTGTAGTCCTATTGACCAACTTGACTCAAAAGGTGTTTTTGTTTTAGATCTTTTAATGAACATGAGGAGAGATTTTAGAAGCTCAAGATTGCTTTGAACAAAGCCTAGTGTTGGTGTTGCCCACATGTTCAGGGACATACATGGTGTAGTGTGATGCTTCTTCCGTTGGTCTTGGTTTTGTATTGATGCGTGATAGTAGGGAAATTTCTTATGTGTAACAACTATTGAAGCCCTATGAGAAGAATTATCTGATTCATGATTTGGAGTTGGCAGCAATTGTGCATGCACTTAAGATTTTGAAGCATTACTTGTATGTTGTGTCATGTGATGTTTATATGGGTCATAAAAGTCTTTAACACGTGTTCAAGCTGAAGGATTTGAATTTAAGGTATCAGAGGTGTCTTGAGTTTCTTAGGGATTGTGATATAACTATATTGTACAATCCGAGTAAGGCGAATATGGTGAAGGATGCTTTCAGTAGAAAGGTGGAGTGTATGGTAGATTGGAATGCATTCCAGCTGAGAAAAGGCCTTTGGCTATGGTATTTTAGGCCTTGGATAATAGATATGTGAGGTTTGATATTTTTTGGGCCTAGTAGATTTCTTGCTTGTTTGGTTGTGTGATTGTCATTAGTTGAGGGAATCAAGGTTCGTCTGTATGATGTTCCCCATTTTCTTGTCCTTAAGCACACGATGTCGTGAGTTGGTGCTACAGAGGTGTTCATTAGAGATGATTGAGTAGTGTGATTTTAGGGTCAGATTTGTGTTCCTAATGATCACGATTTGAGGGAGTTGATTCTTGAGGAGGCTAATAGTTTGCAGTACTCTATTCATCTGGGTCCTATGAAGATGTATTGTGATTTGAAGCAACATTATTGTGGTAGATGATGAAGGACATTGGTGGACATGTTTTATGGTGTTTAAATTATTAGGAGGTGAAGTGTGAGCATTAGAGAACCCACTGTTTGCTTCAGAATATGGTTATATCATAGTGGAAGTGGGAGTGTATCACTATGGATTTTATGGTAGGGTAACCACGGAACTTGAGGAAGTTTGATTCTATTTGGGTCGTTATGGACACATTGACCAAGTCAACGCCTTTCTTCCGGTGATAACTTCTTACACTTCATATAAGTTGTCTTAGATCTACATCAAATATATTGTTAATTTGCATGGTGTCCCTTTTCCTATTATATCAGACAGTGGTACTCAGTTCATATCCAATTCTTAGAGAGCTATTCAGTGAGAGTTGGGCACAGCGGTAGAGCTTAGCTGAACTTTTCAACCACAAATGGATGGCCAATCCAAGCAGACCATTTAGATTCTTGAGGATATTATGAGAGCTCATATTATGGGTTTTGTAGGACATTGATATAAGTTCTTACCATTGATAGAGTTTACTTGTAATAAGAGTTATCGGCTTGGAATTTATATGGCTGTATACGAGGCTTTATATGCTATATAGTGTTGTTCTTTTATTGGTTGGTTTGATCCCAATGAATCTAGGTTATTGAGTAAAGATTTTGTTTGTAATGTTTCAGATAAGGTCAAATTGATTCAGGAACTGCTTCACACAACTCAATCTAGGTAAAATAATTATACTGCTATGAAGGTTCATGATGTGGCATTCATCGAGGGTGAGAAAGTACTTCTGAGTGTTTTTCTTATGAAGGCATTGTGCGATTCGGGAAAAAGGGAGAGTTGAGACTTAGGTATATTAGCCTATTTAAGGTTTTAAAGAGAGCTCGTGAAGTGGCTTCTAGCTTGATTTTCCACCACCTTGCCTAGGCTTCATATGGTATTTCATGTCTCTATGCTCGCGGGTATCATAAATACAAACCACGCATGTTGGATTTCACTTCACTGCAATTGGATGAAAATTTTGCTTACGAGGAGGAGCTTGTGGGCATTCTCGATAGGTAGGTTCAGAAGTTGGGATTGAAGGAGATTGCTTAGGTGAAGGTCCAATAATAATGGTCAACCAATTGGGGAAGCGATTTAGAAGATCGAGCATGACATCCAAAGCATATACTCTCATTCTTTTTGCATATCATGTATGATTCTAAAATCGTTCGAGGGCGAACGTTTATTTAAGGAATGGGAGAATGTAACAACGATCATTTTGAGTGTTAGAACATCATTCTCCAATTTGATGTTTTTCGTAGTTACTTTGAATGATTTGTAACTTGCATGGGTGGTTGGTTTGATTTCGGAAAGACTTGGGAATTAATAGGAACTCTTAGTCTTATTTTTGAATCTTAAGTTGCTAGAGTTGACAAAATTTTGACTTTTGGATAAACGACATGGGAATTGGGATTTGGGAGTTCATATAGGTTTGTATGGTAATTTTTTACTTAGAAGTGTGCTTGGATTTGGTCTTGGATGTTCCTAGAAGATTTTGACTATATTTATTGAAAGTTGGGAATTTCAAGAATTAGAGAGTTCAGAAGTTTTATCAAGAGTTAACTTTGATGTTATTGGGCTCTGGTTAGTGTTCCGATACTTAGGATAGGTCCATATGGTTTAATTGGACTTTTGTATACTTTGGTTAATATATAAGGTGTCGAAGTATGAATCAGACACTTGGTAGATAGTTTTGAAGTTTATGAACTTAAGAGAAACTCTATTGGGTTTAAGCCTCGATTCTTTGATTTGATGCTTCCATATGTGTTTTGATGACTTGGGTAGGTCTGAGTAGTGTTTATGGACTTATAGGAATGGTAGTATGGGGTTTCGAGGGACTAGGGTGAATTTCGGCGTATTTGGAGCAAGATTTCAAATTTTGGCTGTGGTTAGGTCTATTATGCGACCAATTTCGTGGACTGCAAAATGGTTCTGCGGGAAACACATTGTTTTCACGGTCGATGGCTGGAGACTGAACTAGAAAATGCTAGCGAGCTTTGACTATTTCATACTTCAAAGGGTTTCGGGAACCGTGGATCCCTTATGCAATCCACGTAAGTTGTTTCGCAATGATAGGCAAATATTTGGCATGGATTATTCAAGGCCGAGTATTATTATTTTTATTCTATTTTTTTTAACTTTTGGAGGCCTTATGGGGAAGTTGGAGGCTAGGGTTTCACCCATAAGTTTGGGGTAAGTGAGTCTTACCTATATCTATGGATTATGCTTGGAATTATCACTAGATATAACATAAAAACATCGATTTTAACAAGATAATTTAGGGTTTTATCTACAACTTAAACGAGTGAATTTGGGGGATTTGAACATGAAATTAGAATCAAATTTGGAATCAAATTATATATTAGGAATTGGGATATTGTGGGTAATTTATATATATTATAAATTTCAGATTTGGGCCAGAGGCCCAAGGTTGACTTTTTATTTGGGTAAGGTATTGAATCTTTTAATAAGAAATTAAGTCCGTAGAGCTTTTATTGACTCATTTGAGTAATATTTGACTAGATTCGAGTTGTTTAGAGGTTTATTTGAAGGAATAAGAGATTTTAGAAGGTTGAAGGTATTCTCAGGTGAAGGTAAGTCTCTTGTCTATTCTTGTAAGAGGGAAATATCCCCGTCGGAAATCTATTTGCTACATTATGCTTGATTAAGTTGTCATGTATATATGCGGTGATGAGTGTACATACATAACTATGTCATTATTATAGTCGGATAGAGTTGGGCATATAATATCCCTTGGACTATGTGAATTGTTTATCCATGTTTTCTCGATTCTATGACTACGTGATGGAACTTACTTGTTATTAGAAACCATGGTTAGTGTTATGCCTTGTTGATTTGGACGTACTAAATATTCACCCGTAATTTATTACTATGTCCTAGTGTGTCCTTATCATGTCACTTTATATGCATATGCATGAGTTGAAAAGTTTGATATTGAGAAAAATTCAGGGTGTTGGCACTAAGGACATTATGAGCAGATATTGATTATTTGTTATTGATGGTATTACGACTGGATCAGGTTGCACACCGTAATTACACTTTAATATGAATCTATCCCTATGTAATCGGGTGATACCCATTTTACTTTGGGCCCTGTAAGCGTAGGCACCCAGATTAGTGCATAGTTTTGATACATGACCGGTGGCAGGCATATGCATTTGTGTTGTGAGGTATTAAGAATTGATCGTGAGCATGAATTGCATCTTAGGTTCATGCAGTATCTTATATATAAGCGTTGTTGACTCGTATCGTAATTAGTAAAAGAATTGAGGTATCTAATATTTAATTCTCTCTTTTGGCTGAATAGCATGCACAAATTCCAGTTTTACTATGTCTTTACCTTTGTACCTACTTGATGATACCATGCCTTATCTTCCTGATCTATTTATTCTTTTACTTGTTTATTTGATTGTTAGTAGTTGTCAGTCTCAACTCATTGTCGCTACTTCTTCTAGGCTAGACTTAATACTTGTTGAGTATTATAGTTTTATACTCATACTACACGATTGCATATTTTATGCAGATCTTCAGGCAGGTACTAGTGGAACCTATCCAGTTGTTTAGGAGCTTGTTTGTACACTTCGTAGTGAGCTGGTTTACTTGATCCAATCCGCAGCACATGGAGTACCCCTTCCTTGCCCATCTATCTCTGTCTATATATTTCTCTTTTCGGATAGATGTCGGTGTTTAGTTGAGATTATTTACTCTTTAGAGATGGTCGTGATGATGTGACATCGAGTTTTAGGAGTTTGTGAAACATTAGTGGTATTATTTGTACTCAATATTTGTCTTATGTATTTATGAAATTGATTTGTGACTTATTCCACTGTATTATTTATACCATGACTCTATTAATGACTCAATAATTTGCTTTATTAATTATTGGGCGTTGTCTTGCCTAGCAAGCGAGTTAGGCGTCATCATTGCCTTTGGTGGGATTTGGGTCGTGATAATGCTTCTACACGAGTCTAGGATGATCATTCATGCTAAAGAATCAAATCATATCAAATATCATGCACATCATGTGTGCTCCAACATGATCCAGCAAATCCCACGCACTCAACACGATACGCGTATCACTTACGCTCATAGGGCCCAATATAACATGGATAATCACTTACCTTTGGAGGGAAGATTCCATATCCAAGTGCTTCAATAAAATTCATTGTTCCATAACACATTTGTATCACAATAAATTCACGGAATAAACCATCGTTCCATAACAATTTCAATCCGCTCAAATTCCAAATGTTCCATATTCATATCAATCTGGAACATATTCATCTCTAAGAATGTATTCATATTTTCAGGAAACAAATAACAAAAAGAAAAAGTACATAACAAATAAAGATGCAAATGTATGCTCATTATATAAAGTTTGACTACGACAAAGTCCAGTTTATCAACAAATCTCAAGAATAGCCTAAGGAATTTTTGGATTACCTAGATCAGTGACAATACAATATAAAAATATATACGGAATAGTCATATACAACTTAGGCGGTAAATTATAAGGTGTAATAAAGACAAGCCAGCATGAATAAGGTATCACATATATACAAAAAGGCGTGAAGCCATCCACACACAAACCTAAGTGAATGTTCCTACTTGACTAGCGAAATCTGGATATGTCCTATCAAAGTTCTTCCAAGATTATTTATGTTATTCTATACTCTCTTGTTTTAAGACTTTATTGCACTCCAATTTACTGCGCTTTAATTGAGTTTGAGCTTTAGTCGCTAGTGTTCTGCACTAATGTGTATTTTATGTCTTGTAGGAGGATTCCGAGCGATGAAGATATTATAGAATGAATTTGAGATATTTGGATCTTTGAAGTTTGAGTAAAATTTCAAGGGACTAAGCAGGGATCGCATTCGGGGGGTCAAAAACCAGGTCAAGATATATAAAAGTGAGAAAAATTCATATTCTGACATAAATGAACTAGTGCGGCGTGTAGGGTGGCGCGTGGGGCACCGCGCCTGTGTAAAAATGCTTATTCCCCTCAAAAAATACTCCATGGAAATCCCCACTACTGCCCTGCATGGCGCATCTCCCAATGTGGCATGTCTGTGCAATATTTACAGAGTATTTGTCCTATTTAGCGGGGGAGAAGGTATTTTCATTTGGGCCCGACCCTACTTTGTATAAATACATGGAAAGACATTATTTTTGGGAATTTTGACATATCTAAGACATGAGGAGGCTAAGGAGGAGGTGGAGAAGCGAAAGAACAAGGAATTCATCATTCAATCCTCACTCAAGACAAGAGTTTGGATCGTTTTTTGTTTTTCATTATATTTGTGATTAATTACTCCATATCTATAGAGTAGTTCTCTTCAGATATTGATGGACTTGGTGTATTGATATTTTTTTGTGGATACTAACTCTAGTTTTTATTTATTGAATCGTTTTGGGTGTTTTAATTGTTGTGTCTATATTTACATGTTCATGTAATCGAGAGAGGCATAAATTATGATTTTTTTTGCATTATCTTCTAGGTTGAATTCATTAATTCTTATTAATAATCAAAAGATGCTAGTTGACTCATTGATGAAACCTAGTTTGGAGGATAATCAATAGAGGTTCTCCTAAAGACAAATCCACTACGAATTCTTACATATCTTCACCGAGATTAAAATTGGTTCATAATGAGAGGTTGAGACTTAATCGAGACATGAGGTTCTAGTGAAATTTTGAACTAATAATTGAGTGAATTCAAGAAACTCACTTGAAAATTAGAAGTGAGTTAACTAGAGTTAAATCCTACACAATTATCTTGCACCTATGCAATCAACCCCTACTTTCTCCCATTCATATCTTCTTTGCTACATTCGTTGATTCTCATTAGTAAATTAGCTCTAGATTCTTGGTAGATTTTAGTTTTTAATAACTATTGATTATCCTTGATAGAAATCAAGCTAGATACTACAAAAGTACTGTTTAACCACAATCCATGTAGATACGATATTATATTATACTATGTTCGACTAGCGAGCATAATTTGTGTTGTGTTTTAAGCTCATCAAATTTTGGCGTCGTTGCGGAGGATTGACACTAAATAGTGTTTGAAATAGTTTGTAGTATTAATTCAGGAATTTTTTCTTTTTTACTTTTATTTTATTTTTCCCTTTCTGCGGTTTGTGTTCTTGATTGTTTCCAAGTTGCAGGTAAGAGTGGTGCATGACTCGATCGTCTGAGAAAGAATTGCTACGGTACGAACAAGAAATTGAAAAACAACAACGACGGTTGATGAAAGAATATAAAGAAGATTGGGAAATACTCAACGAAAGAAACTATGGTCGGGGTTGATGATAATGTGGATTTGGCTACAAGAGAGGCCGTCCCAACAACGAGAAAAAGCTACACGAGATACTGAAGAATGTACTGTTTTTTCACACACCCATTAGGTTCACACCCAACCATAAGCAAGTCATAAATCAAACACCCATTAGGTATACACTATATTTGGGTCACAACTCTAGCCAAAAATCTAGCTACTCATATTGGGTATTGAAGAAAATAAAGAAGAAAAGACTATAAAACTCATATTACAAGATTAATAGATGAAAATCCAATGTAAAATCACCAAGAAAAGATAAAGTTTCCTAAAAAGGTGAAGAAAAATGGCTACAGACTTTTCAGTATTCAACACATGACCTAATTTCGTGAAACAAGTATATTTATACAAAGCTTGAGTTTTCAGACAAAATTCCCTTTTGGAGGATCGGTGGCCACGCAATTTTGATGTCTCCCAGGTACAACGCTCCTTTTGGTAGCTATTTCCTTATGATGTATGGACCTTTCCAATTTGGGGCGAATTTCCCTCTCGCTTCTTCATGATGTGGGAGAATACGTCTTAAAACGAGTTGTCCTGCCTCGAAGCTCCTAGGTCGCACTTTCTTGTTGTAAGCGCGGGCCATTCTTTGTTGGTATAGTTGTCCATGGCATACTGCAGCCATTATTTTTTTGTCGATCAGAGTTAACTGCTCAAGTCGGGTTTTGACCCACTGATTGTCTTCAATTTCTGCTTCGACAATAACCCGAAGGGAAGGAATTTCAACTTCGGCGGGTATCACGGCTTCTGTGCCGTAAACCAATAGGTAAGGGGTAGCTCTCACTGACATACGCACGATCGTGCGGTATCCCAATAATGCAAAAGGCAACTTTTCGTGCCATTGTCTAGATGTTTGAATCATTTTCCTGAGGATTTTCTTGATGTTCTTGTTTGCTGCTTCGACCGCACCGTTAGCTTTGGGTCGGTAAGGGGTCGAGTTGCGGTGTGTAATCTGAAACTGCTCACACACCTCTCTCATCAGGTTACTGTTTAAATTTGCGGCGTTGTCGGTGATGATAGTTTTTGGGATACCAAAACGACAAATGATATTGGTGTGCACGAAATCCACTACAACTTTCTTAGTGACAGCTTTGAATGTGACGGCCTCGAACCATTTCGTAAAATAGTCAATAGAGACCAAAATGAATCTGTGTCCATTTGAGGCCCTTGGCTCGATTGGCCCAATGACATCCATTCCCCAGGCAACAAATGGCCAGGGTGCTGACATGGGATGCAGTTCTGAAGGTGGCGCATGGATTAGGTCGCCATGTATTTGACACTTATGGCACTTTCGGACGAAACCGAAGCAATCTTTTTCCAAAGTCATCCAATAATATCCAGCCCGCAAGATTTTCTTTGCGAGGACGTACCCATTCATGTGGGGACCGCATACTCCCGAGTGGACCTCGCTCATGATTTTCTCGGCTTCTTTGGCATCTACACATCTTAACAGATTTAAATCTGGTGTTCTTTCGTACAGTACTTCCCCACTTAGGAAGAAACTGCTGGCTAGTCTTCGTATGGTTCTCTTCTGATCTCTGTTGGCTTGTTCAGGATATTCCTTGGACTTTAAAAACCTTATAATATCATAATACCATGGTGGGACGTCGGATTCTGCTTCGACTGCTTTGCAGTAACCGTGTCGCTCTTTGATTTGGATCTCCAATGGGTCGATGTGGACATTGCCTGGATAAGGTAGCATTGCAGCCAGAGTGGCCAAGGCATCTGCTAACTCGTTATGGCATCGAGGAGTATACCTGAACTCGACAGTTTTGAATCGTTTACTAAGATTCTCCACATGCTGCCTATAGGGAAGGAGCTTGACATCTCGAGTCTCCCATTCTCCCTGATCCTGCTTGATAACCAAATCGGAGTCCCCTATGATTAACAAATCTTTTACATCCATGTCAATGGACATGTTCATGCCCATTATACAAGCTTCATATTCGGCGGTATTGTTTGTGCAGAAGAAACGGAGACGGGCCGTGGCCGGGTAGTGTTTCCCCGTGGGTGAAATCAAGATTGCCCCTATTCTGATACCTTTTGTGTTGGCCTCTCCATCGAAAAACATTTTCCATGTGTCGGCGCTTTCCGAGATTACTTCAGCAGAATTGACTTCTTCATCCGGAAAATAGGTGTTTAAAGGTTGGTATTCGTCATCGACCGTATTTTCGGCTAGATGATCGGCCGATGCTTGGGCGTTTATAGCCATGCGAGTGACGTAGACGATATCAAATTCTGTGAGCAGGATTTGCCATTTGGCT
>MDKI01103784.1:0-37554 GCA_005239505.1 Nicotiana paniculata | reverse complement strand
ATGTCATGCCGTGCATAGGTACATGTTTCATAACATCATCAGCCTCTGAGGGCATCCCATCATGTCATATCGTTCACTGTGGGAAAAATCATCATTGTATACCAGCTGATCAAGTGGTGGTGCGTATATAACGTCATAACCTTTTCCATATCCCATATACATATATATACATACATATATACGCGTATATAACGCTGTTTGAATATACATACATATATACACGTATATAACACCGTTTGAACCATATTTCAGCCACTGTGGGCAACATCATCATCATATACCAGATGATCAGGTGGTGGTGCGTATATAACGCCGTAACCTTTTTCCATATCCCATATACATATTATATATATATACGCGTATATAACGCGATCTGGTCATGGGTCAATTTGCATATGTAAATGCATGAAATGCATATGCAATACGTCAATAAAATCTCTCGGTACGTCATAAGGCCATTATGCCTCTGATTAATATCATGAAATAAACTTTACCAACATACGTATTTTCGATACCCATGAACAGAAGATAATAATAATTCTCATGGGGAATCATGAATATAGATACCCCTACTATTTCTATGAATAGAGTAATTTATAGAAGCTGTGTATTTGCTCGTTTCTTCAGTATAATTTAGACCATGCCAAAAGAAAGAAGGGATAGCCTTAACATACCTGAGCCGATTCTCTTGATAATCCCTCCAATACACGATTCACTGATGATTTTCAGAACATGTGCTCATCACCAATGTTTACTATAATCAACACACATATAAGGTAGGATATGGTGAAATCTTAATTATTGTCAATACAAAAATCTATTTCTAGGAGATATTCTACAAGGAATAAAGAACATCCAAGAAGAGAGCTTATTGTACCAACAGACGATAGCTCATACAATCTCCTTTGAGAAAGATTGGCCATCCTTTGAATAAATGAGACCAACTTTGAATTAGGAGGAAATTTGTAGGATTTTTAGAAGTCATATTACTAATCTTTGCAAAGCTTTAAAATCTGATTGTATTGAAAATTTTAAGAAGGAAATTTTTTTAGGTTTCCATGTTAGGAAAGTGTCTTAGAAAAGTATTTTCATTTAAAATCCTAATAATGAGGTGTCTTGTAGTCACTATATAAGATTGCCACTTAATCCCAAATGACCCTTAGTCATTTGTTTGGCTATCTCTTTGCTTCCACGTGGGGTGGGAGAGGATTTTAGTCTTTATTCACTAATTTATTAATTAATTAGGTAATGTCTCGCTACCCGGTAATTAACCATTTACCAGCATAATTAAGAATTATCCCAATTTACTTAAAATACTACTTATTTTTAATATACCCTTTTATATCTCATACTATCATGGTCATACGGTACCTTGTACGGTACTAGTCCATAAATATCGGGTATTCTAGATCGGGCCGTATTTTATCCCAACATGTCAAACTTGGACGAAAATTCATTTTCTTTGACTTGCTTCCCATCTCACCTTCACGAATTTACTCATCACTTGTTTGAAATAACATAATTCTTATAATCTCAAAATAATCTCATTCCCGATCTTACGTCGATTAACTTACGACGAAACTTTATCGTACGAAATGCGGGATGTAACATTGTGCCGATCTGTTTACCCCTTGAGGGCTGTTTTTACTATTTTTCTCACTTGATATGTTATGATTTTCACACAGTCTTTTCTTGATAATTGTTTTGACACTCAGAGTATTTTGACATTATTTCTTGAAAAAAAATGAAACACTGTTTTGGGTCGAGAACCCGGTATAATGATGGCTCGAATCACATGTTGAGAGTGTCTGACTGAGTGTGGCTACAAGCCAATATTGTGAGCATGTTATGATACCAGAGAGGCCAAAGGCCAATATTGTGAGTGATTTATTCCATGATGTGGCTTGTTATAGTGCTTGGGCTGTAGGAGCCCCTCCGGAGTCTGTACACCACCAGTGAGCGCAGGTACCTACTGAGTGCGAGTGATGCCCGGGGGGTTGATACTGAGTGATTGTGAGGTTTCCCGCTGGGCTGATACTAAGTGATGGCGAGGTGCTGAGGGAATTTGTTACGAGAAATGATTATGGCCCGAAGGGCAGATGTATGATGATTTTACTAAGTTTTTGACTGTGATTCACTTCGCTTTTTTTTCAACTGATTTTACTGAGAGTTTTACTGAGATATATTGAAATTATACTTGTTTCAAAGGATTTCTGAAAAATGGTTTTCGAACTTATGTATTTGATGAATACTTTATGGTGACTTGGTGTTTTACTGTTTTTGTGAATTGGTGTATTTGTGCTGTATGTTTCGTATTTATCAGACTGTGATTTATTTTCATTACTAATGAGTTGGCGTACTCATCATTACTCCCTGTGCCTATGTGCACAGATCCAGGTACCGGTTCGGAGCAGTAGCTGTCTTCGTTCGTATTCTACAGTTTACGGGATTTCGAGGTAGCTGTTCAGCGTCCGCAGCTTCTCCATTTCCCTTCCTTTATTAGTATTAGTATTTAATTCATATACATTGATTAAGACATTAGTAGAGTTAGTTTATTTTGTTAGATGCTCATGATCATTGACTCCAATCTTGGGAGAGTTGTTTAGACTGTTAGATTATTGTGTGGGCGTAAAGACTTAAAGAGATTATTTAATATTTTGTTTGCTACTTATTGTTGATTCTTGAAGTATTATAATAGAACTAATGAATAATTAGGTGATGGAGGCTAGCCTAGTTCCACGATAGGCGCCATCACGGCCTGTTAGGATTTGGGGTCGTGACAACTAATATCAACTCTCGAAGACCATCCACATTGGGCACACAAATACTACCATGCATCCTCATAACACCGTCATCACCGATAGTCACATCCCAAGCATCATCCCGACGGACCCTATCCTGAAGTACTAACAAATGAGGATCATCATACTGCCGAACTCTAATATGATCATAGAGAGAAGACTGGGAAGCCATGCTAGCTAATACCTGCGGAGGGTATGACAAATCCAATCTCACTAACTGACCCGCTAAAGCCTGAACATCAAGTGCTAAAGGTCTCTCTGCTGCTGAAAGGTAAGCTAGACTCCCCAAACTCTCGGCTTTGCGACTCAAGGCATCGGCCACTACATTGGCCTTTCCCGGGTGATACAAAATAGTAAGGTCATAATCCTTGAGAATCTCCAACAATCTCCTCTGCCGTAAATTCAAATCCTTCTGCCTCAGCAGAAACTACAAGCTATGATGGTTAGTGAAAATCTCACACTGTACCCCATACAAGCAATGGCGCCAAATCTTTAAGGCATGAACAATGGCAGCTAACTCAAGATCGTGCATTAGATAATTCTTCTCGTGCACCTTCAACTGTCTAGACGCGTAGGCAATCACCCTACCATCCTGCATCAATACCGCTCCCAAGACAACTCTAGAAGCATCACAATAGACTGTGTAAGAACCCGAACCAGTAAGCAAAACTAGTCTTGGAGCTGTGGTCAATGCTGACTTGAGCTTCTAAAATATCTCCTCACACTCATCGGACCATCTGAATGGAGCACCCTTCTGGGTCAATCTGGTCAATGGTGAAGAAATAGAAGAGAATCCTTCCACAAAGTGACGGTAATATCCCGCCAAACCAAGGAAACTCCTAATCTTCGTAGCTGAGGACGGTCTGGGCCAACTCTGCACCGCCTCAATCTTCTTCGGATCAACCTGAATACCCTCACTAGACACCACGTGCCCCAACAAAGCTACTGAACCAAGCCAAAACTCACACTTGGAGAATTTTGAATAAAGTTTCTCCTCCCTCAACCTCTGCAACACAATCCTCAAGTGTTGAGCATGTTCCTCATGGCTACGGGAATAAACCAGGATGTCATCAATGAATACAATGACGAAATAATCAAGGTAAGGCTGAAACACGTTGTTCATCAATTGCATGAACGCGGTTGGGGCATTGGTTAGCCCAAATGACATAACCAGAAACTCATAATGACCATATCTGGTCCTGAAAGCAGTCTTCGGAATGTCAAAGTCCCGAATCTTCAACTGGTGATACCCCGACCTCAATCGATCTTGGAGAACACCCTAGCTCCCTGAAGCTGATCAAACAAGTCATCAATACGGGGCAAAGGATACCGGTTCTTCACCATAACCTTATTCGACTGCCTATAATCAATGCACATATAAATGGAGCCATCTTTCTTCTTCACAAACAACACCGGTGCACCCCAAGGTGACACACTCGACCGGATGAACCCCTTATCTAAGAGTTCCTGAAGCTGCTCTTTCAATTCTTTCAACTCCGCTGTTGCCATACGGTAAGGTGGAATAGAGATAGGTTGGGTGTTTGGCACCAAGTCAATACCAAAATCAATGTCCCTATCAGGTGGCATGCCTGGTAGGTCTGCAGGGAATACGTACGAAAAATCACGGACCACAGGAACAGAATCAACAGAAGGGGTCTCACTACTAACATCCTCACGAAAGCAAGATAAGATTCACATCCTTTCTCAACAATACGCTGAGCCTTCAAATAAGAAATCACTCTGCTTGGTACATGCTGTATAGACCCTCTCCACTCAACTCTCAGAACTCCGGGCATAGCCAGGGTCACGGTCTTAGCGTGACAATCAAGAACAGCATGACATGAGGATAACCAATCCATGCCCAGTATCACATCAAAATCAACCATACTGAGTAACATCAAGTCCACTCGGGTCTCCAGACCCCCAATAGATATAATACACGACCGGTACACACGGTCCACGAGGCATATTCAGAAAGTGGAGTCAACATGTTTTTCTAGTGTCCTTAGGCAAATATAAAATAATCCACTGTCTAAACAATTCCCCAGGACTGGAGTCAACATGGTCACAAACATCTAAGAATATAACTAACTCTGCTAATGTGTTAATAAATGTCTATGAATCAAATGCTAATACTATAAGAAGAAGGGAAGTGGAGGAGCTGCGGACACTGAACAGCTACCTCGAAATCCCGTAAATGCTGCTAATAACGAACAAATATGGCTACTGCTCCGCACTAGTACCTGGATCTGTACATAGAGGTACATGGAGTAATGATGAGTACGCCAACTCAGTAGTAATGAAAATAAATCACGGTATGAGAATAAGAAATACACAACACAAATACACCAATCCACAAAACAATAAAATGCCACAACTCAATAAGGTATATAGAAGTTCAAACCAGTTTCCGTAAAAATTGTTTAAAACAAGTATATTTTCCAATATTTCTCAGTAAAACTCCCAAAAATATCAGTTTGAAATATGAAGTGAATCATAATCAAAACCCAGTAAAATATCATCAAAAATCTGTCCCTCGGTCCATAATCATAATTCATAAATATTCCCTCAGCACCTCACCATTACTCAGCACCTCACGGTCACTCAGTATCAGCCCCTCGGGCATCCTCGCTGTCACCCATGCCTCCCAATCACTTGTCACTCGGCACTTGGCACTTGGCACTCGGAACTCGCACTCAGTAGGTACCTGCGCTCACTAGGGGTATGTACAAACTCCGGAGGGGCTCCTACAGCCCAAGTGCAATAAGCAAGCCAAATCATGGAATCATCACTCTCAGTCACTCGGCCTCTCTCATATCATAACATCCTCACAATATTGGCCCTCGGCCTCACTCAGTCAGGCACTCTCAACATGTCACTCGGGCCATAAATAAACAGGGTTCTCGACCCAAAACAATATTTCATTTCAAGAATTAATAACAACAAGCGCCTGGTGTCAAAACAATTTATCAGGAAAGACTTAGTGTAAAATCATAATTTCTAAGTGAGGAATTATCAGGAAAATAGCCCCCAAAGGGTTAAAACAGATCGACACTAGGCCCCAAACATGGCTTACATCCCAATTATATCAAAACATATCAATACTATAAAGAATAGGCTTTAAGAGCAGTTTCACAACTCAATAGTTGCCTAAAAAGGAAACATATTTCAAAATTTCCAATTCGTGCACGCCCCACACTCGTCATCCAGTGTGTGCATCACCCCAAAACCGTGAAAGGATGTAAAGTCCGGGATTTCATACCCTCAGGACAGGATTTAAAGAAATTACTTACCTCAAACTAGCCCGAAAAGATACTCTGCAACCCGCTTGCCTCTCGAATCAACTTTCGCGTGCTCCAAATCTACCAAGATCAGATTTTTATCATCAAATTATGCTAAGGGAATGATTTCCAATTGAAAAGTACCAATTTTAGCACAAAATCCGAAATTAGCCAAAACCCAACCCCCCGGACCCGCATCTCGGAACTCCACAAATTTTATACCAAAATGTTATTCATCATCTCACGAGTCCGTACATATAAATAACGCTAAAATCGGAGTTCGTTTGACCCCTCAACTCGACCCCTAAAGGTCTTATAATCTCAAGCCCTAACTCCATCTTTTTCTACTGATTTTCATGAATTAAACACTGATATTTGATCCTTAATTACATATAATCGATTATTAGGGTCCAAAATCCTTACCTCAATGAAGAACAATAATTTTCTCTCTTCAATATCGCCTCAAAAGCTCTCTTTCCTTAAAAAAATGGTGAAAAAGTGGGTATTGGTCGCAGAAATTTTATTTTTATACTGTCCAAAATTTGCGCGGTACTGTTCACGCAGTTTTCTATTCACCCGAGTTAATGTTCACCCGAGTTACTATTCATTCGAGTTACTGTTCATGCTGCTGTGAAAAAAATGCAGCAGCTATTCTTCTAGTCTATATTGATCCGTTAACCTTTCGACATCCACCCGAGGCCCTTAGAAATCTCAACAAATATACCAACACGTCCCATAACATCATTATAACTTAGTCAAGCCTTCGAAACACCAAAAACAACATCAAAACACCAAAATCACATCAAATTCAAGCCTATGAACTTTGAAATTCTTAAATTCCACCAACGATGCCGAAACCAACCAAAACACATCCGATTGACCAGAAATTTTGCACACATATCTGAATTTCTATTACGAATCTGTTCCAACTTCCGGAATTCCATCCCGACCCCGATAGCCTATTTTCCATTGCCGATCGGAAATCGCCAATAACTAACTTTCGCCAATACAGGCCTAATTCTACTCCTGACATCACAAAAATATTTCGAACACACTCCTAAGTCCCAAATCACCTAACGAAGCTATCCGAGCCATAAAATCCACATTTCGAGATTGTTTACCAATAAGCCAACTCTTAGTTGACTTTTTCAACTCTAAAGCTACTTTTAGAGGCTAAGTGTCTTAACTCCTTCTATAACCACTCCTAACCTGAGCTAACCAACTCTAACACATCCTAAAAAGTATAACCAACCTATGACAAGGCAATAACAGCAAATATAATGCAAATTCTGTGTAACGACCGACCGGGTCGTTACAAACTTATCTAGCAAAATGTCAAAATTACAATGAAGGACATAAAGGATAAGGTGGAATACTGGAACAATGCAGTCATATGCTATGTATTAGGATCTAACCCCCACCTTCAGTGATGAATCGATATTTCCATAGAATTTGGGGGGAAATGGAAATTGACAAAGTCGCGCAAGTTAAAAAAAGTGTGTTCCTGGTGAGATTCACACAAATTGAGAGCAGGGTGAAGGTTGTGGAAGATGGAGTCCAGATGTTCGAAAAAAAGCCGGTGATAGTTAAGCCTTGGTCGCCTGAAATAGACACAAGGAAGGAAACTTTCAGCAAAGTTCCGATATAGATTAGATTACTAGAGCTTGATATCATGTACTAGGGACAAAATGCACTAACCAAAAACTTTGTGCTAGTAGGTAATCCATTGAAGGCTGACAGAGCTACAACAATGAAGGAGAGGAGGACATTTGCTAGGGTTCTCGTGGAGGTTGCATTAGAACAGGGTTCAGTATGAATGGAAACCCACATTATGCCACAGATGTAAAAGTTATGGGCATGAAATTCAGGAATGCAGGAAACAAATACAAGCAGAGAAACAGAAGGCAAATATTAATGGAAAGGAACTAGATCAAAATAAGGAAGAAAAGCAGAATAGAGGGAAAATGCAAATAGTGGGACAAAATAACAAAGGGGTCAGTGATACTCAAAGTACAGGTTCTGTACAGAAGGGGAATAGTGTAAAGATCAACAGCCCACAAAGAGATAATGAATGCTCAAGCAATGAGCAAACAATAAGCTTAGGGAACTCTTTTTGAGGCAATGGGGAAGACCGACAATATGGGGCTAGCAGAGCAGGGGAAAGGTTCAACAAAAACTATGGAGCAAGGAGAGAAAGGTGTCCCTAAATAGGGGAAGTGTGGGGGATTCTCCCCATCTAATAAATAGCATAGGATTTTGAAATACCAAGGTACTAAATAGGACAAAGAAACATATGGAAGTTAATTTGTTTATGCATCAATGGAATGTTAGCCTATATGGTCTCCCGGAAACTAAGATTAAGAGAAGCAATGCACAAAAAGCTTCTCTTAATATATGTAGAGGCTGATCACTTACAAATAATTTGGGAGCACACCGGGGGGAAGAATATGGGTGGTATGGAAGCCAACAATAATCCAGGTCCAGATAGAGGTCATGTATGCACAAATGATCCATTGTGTAGTAATGCACAGGGGAACTGGGATGAACTACAATATAACCTTTGTATATGGATTTAATGATCCGACACTAAGAAGACCTTTGTGGCAGGAGATTAGGAAAATAAATAGCACTGTAGCTGGTCCATGGGAAATCATGGGAGATTTTAACTGTGTTTTACATAAGGAGGACATAATTGGGAGACCTGTAACAATGTCTGAAATCAAGGATTTCAGAGATTGTGTGGTTGAATGTGGACTGCAAGAGTTAATGTCATCAGGATCTTACTTCACTTGGAATAACAAACAAGAAGAGGAGGAATGATATATAATAGCATTGATGGAGTATTAGTTAACAAAACTTCACTACCAATTTCTGAAGTTCATTACATAAATGAGGGGTTGTATGACCACTGCCCAGCTATAGTAAATTGGGACAATGGAAAGTACAGATGCAGAAGGAAGTTCAAATATTATAACATGTGGACAATGGCACAAGACTTTAAGGAGAAAGTAAAAGAGAGCTGGTATGCTGTGATAGCAGGGGACAAATTGTACCAAGTGGTGGGCAAGGTGAATAGACTTAAGGCAGTCCTACTCAAGTTGAACAACGAAAGGTTCTCAGATGTAGAAAAGAAAGCAAACCAAGCAAAGGAACTAAAGAAATGTCAACTGAAACTGCAAGGAGACCTCAGAAACAAAACACTTTGAGATAGAAATTCAACTAGCCAAGGAATGCAGGATATGGGGAGAAGCTAGAGATCAATTCCTAAGACAAAAAAGTAGAGTCCAATGGTTAACTCAAGGGGATCAAAACACAAAGTTCTTTCACATTGAAATAAAGGAGAGGTGGAATAAAAATAGAAACTTTTCAGTCATAGATTCACAAGGGGAAACAAAAAGAGAACCAGAGGAAATAGCACAAATATTTATAGAGTACTACAAGAAGCTACTTGGGGAAAAAATAGGAAGGAGGCAAAATGTGTGTAGTGAACTGGTTAGAAAAAGATCTACAATCAATCAGGAGCAGAGGGATTGGCTAGAACAAGGCTTACATGAAAAAGATGTCAAAAAGCAGTTTGGGCAATAGCAAGGGATAAAGCTCCAGGGCCTGACGAATATGGCAGCTAATTTTTTAAGGATCGCTGGGGAATTGTGGGTAAATATGTAATCACAGGGGTGTTGGAGTTATTCCAGAAGGGAAAAATTCCAAAATGTCTAAATGTCACAACAATTACACCAGTTCCAAAAAGTAGCCAAGCAGAACGGGTGGGAGATTACAGGCCTATTGCTTGTTGTAATATCATATACAAGGTGATCTCTAAGATGCTATGTATGAGACTAAAGATTGTGTTGCCAGACATCATATCAGAGAACCAAAGTGCCTTTGTGGCTGGGAGAACAATTGTTCAGAATGTGCTTATATGTCAAGATTTGGTAAGATTGTATAATAGGAAAGCTACCACGAAAAGCTGCCTAATCAAAATAGACTTGAGAAAAGCCTATGATACTGTAGAGTGGTAATTTGTACAGGAGATACTATATGCTCTGAACTTTCCAAGTAAGTTCATCAAATGGATAATGGCATGTATAACTACACCCAGATACTCAATATCACTCAATGGGGGGATGTATGGACACATTGAGGGAAAGAGAGGACTGAGTCAAGGGGTCCCAATTTCCCCATTAATCTTTGTTATATATATATATATGGAGTATTTCACCAGAATCATTATTCATGTTGCCACACTATAGGGGTTTGCATATTACTCAAAATGCAATGGTTTACAATTGAATCATCTGTGTTTTGCAGATGATGTGCTTTTGTTCTGCAGAGGGGAAGTACAATCTGCTATATTAGTTGCAAGCTTCTCAAATGCTTCAGGGTTGACTACCAATGCAGCCAAATCTAATATATACAGTGCTAATATGGATAGGCAAAGTGTGGAAGACTTATGTGAATTGACAGGTTACAAGAGAGGTGCATTACCATTTAGGTACCTAGGGGTGCCAATTTCAGCAAAGAAAATCTCAGTTGTGGACTATGAAATATTAGTAGATAAGATGTGTCCTAGAATCCAAATTCGGGGAACAAGGAATCTGTCCTATGAAGGGAGAGTGCTATTAGTAGACTCAGTCTTAATGCACATTCACTCCTACTGGTCTTCATATTCATTCTACCAAAGAATATACTGAAAAGCATTACAACAATATGCATGAACTTCTTGTGGGATGGAAAAGTAAACACAAACAAAGTACCATTGGTAGCCTTGGATGTAGACCTAAATAAGAATGTGGGCTGCAGATAATAGATTGTGAACTATGGAATCAAGAAGCAATTGCAAAGTATGTATGGAATATAGCTAACAAGGCAGACAATCTGTGGGTAAAATGGGTGGATCACCTATACTTAAAAGGAGCTTCCTAGTGGGAGTACCAACCTCCACATGATTGTTGCTGGTACTGGAGGGAAATATGCTCAATTCGAGACAACTTTGCAGCTGGATATGTCCAGGAGGGCTGGCTGTCATCAAATGGACATTGCACAATAAGTAGTGGTTACAAATGGAGGCAAGGTAGCAGAGTGGACAGGGAGGGTAGAAGATGGGTTTGGAACAAATTCAACACCCCAAAGCATATGTCATGACCCAAAAACCTAACATGTCGTGATGGCGCCTATCGTGGAACTAGGCAAGCCCAAATCTAACATTCCTTTCCATTACAGTAAAAACATCTTTTGAATTTAACAACGAAAAAGTTTAACATTCAAATAAAAACCCATTTAAAAACAAATATTACCCAAAATATGATACAACTGTCCCAATAATCGGAGCGTCACTGAGTACATGAGCGTCTAACAACCGGGACATAGTTCACAACAATGTATATAGAAATAAACTCAAACGTACAAATAAACTAAGGAAGCGAAATCAAGGCCCGAGAACGTCGTGCAGCTACCTCAACAGTCCCTGACTCCAAATGCTGAAATCAGCAGCCGCTGCCGTAACGGGAAATGCCTGGATCTGCACACAAGATGCAGGGAGTAACGTGAGTACACCAACTCAGTAAGTAACAAGTCCAAACTTTGGGCTGAAAGGTAGTGACGACTCAACCTCAACAGATATAACAGAAATAAATGCACGAAATCATAGGCATTTTTTCAAGTCAAATATATAGTGTAAGGCAGTAAAGTAAATGCATATCTGAACCATGCATGGTATACAACTCAGTATCCTCTACTTGCTAATGCACGGACTGTATGAAATGCACCATATGCTCCCACTTTCAAGTGCTCAACCACTCGGTACTGTATATGGCCTTCCGGCCTAGGGAAATTCATCCCGGAATATATACAACACTGACTGAAAGTCACCCAGTACTGAGAAAAAAGGGAAATCCAACCCTGTGGAGAAATCCATCTCCAAGTATCAAGTTCTTCGGACAAATCCATGTCCAGGTAAATCCATCCCTCAATAATACCATTCGCGCTCACTGGGGATGTGTTACAAACTCTGGAGGGGCTCTTACAGCCCAAGTGCTATCATAATCATCAATATAACCATTGCGGCGTGCAAATCGATCCCATAATTGGGACTCACACTAAGGCTCTCGGCCTTACTCAGTCATCAATCTCTCCAGTCTCACCCACAGGCTCAAAATTTCATGAAAACAAACCCGAAACAATGATATGATGAATCAATAAGTAACCGAGACTGGGATACGATATAAAAATGCATGAACATGATTGAGTACAGGATATAAATGAAAATAGTGAGGTGACAATAGGAAACGACCACTAAGGGTCCCAACAATGCCGACATAAAGTGTATACATGATATCTAGCATGATTTACAGCCCAATGACTTTATCACATGATGAAAACATGGATATCAACAGGGTAGAGTCACTAAACGGTGCCATGGGATCACCCAGATCACTGTTCTCATGGTGCACACCCGCACGCCCGTCACTTGGCATGTGCGTCACCTCAATACCAATAACATAACATATAATTTGGGGTTTCGAACCCTCAGAACCAAGTTTGGAAACGTTACTTACCTCAAACCAAGAAAAGTCCTAGTCCGGAATGCCCTTGCCTCTCAATTCGTCCTCCGAACGTCCTGAATCTAATCACAAGTAATACAACACACTCAATTTAGGCTAAGGGACCAAATCCACAAGAAAAGTATCAAATTATAGCCCAAATTCCAAACTTAGCCCGAACCTGGCTCCCGGTACCACGTCTAGAAACCCTATGAAATTTACAAAACCCGAAAGCCCATTCACTCACGATTCTATGTATACCAAATTTATCAAAACCCGACCTCATTTGGTCTTTCAAATCCCCAAAATCCACTCTCCAAATTCCCAAGCCCTAACCCCCAGTTTTCACTTCAAAATCCCACTAATTAGGTGAGAAATCAACGGGAAACATCATTGCTAAGGATAATTAGGCTCAAGGAACTTACCTCAGTGGTAACCCTCGAATTTCCTTCAAAAATCTCCTCAAAATCTCCAAAGTTCGTGTTCAAAATTGTGAAAATGACAAGAGTTCCCGAAGTCCTCTATTTATACCTTCTGCCCAGCGAAACCGCACCTGCAGTGAAAATTCCTCATCTGCGGAAAGTCACTTAAAACCCTGCAATTGCTTCTTCGACTATCGACCGTATCTGCAATAATCGTAGGTGCAGAAACCACCTCGCACATGCCGCCTCCCTCTCGCACATGCTCCTGCCTGCCCGCATCTGTGACTCTCGCAGGTACAGGAATATCTTCGAACCTGCGGTTCCTGTCAAGGTACTCCTTTGCCGCATCTGCGGCTCCTCAATCTCTCCTTATAGCTCGCACCTGCGGCTCCCACTTCACAGGTGCGGAAAACACCAGTAGCAACAACTTCAACTGCATTTCTTCAACTCCAAACCCTCCGTTAACCACCCGGAATCACCCCGAGGCCCTCGGGACCTCGACCAAACATACCAACATGTAATATAACCTCATAAAAACTTAGTCGAACCTTTGAATCACCCAAAACAACATCAAAACACTAAATTACCCTCAGATTCAAGCCTATGAACTTCTAAACTTCCAAATTCCGCAACCGACACCGAAACCTGTCATACCACATCCGAATGGCCTCAAATTTTACACACACGTCAAAATGACACCACGAGTCTACTCCAACTTCCAAAAATCTATTCTGACCTCGATATCAAAATTTCCAATGCCGACCAAAATCGCCAAATTTTCAACCTTCGCCAATTCAAGCCTAATTGTACTACGGACCTCCAAATCACATTTTGGACGCGTTCCTAAGTCTAAAATAACCTAATGGAGCTAACGGAACCATTAGAATTCAAATCCGTGATCGTTTACACATAAGTCAACTTCCAGTTGACTTTTCTAACTTAAGCTTTTAATATAGAGACTAAGTATCTCAATTCACTCCAAAACCATTCCGGACCCGAACCAACCAACCCGATACGGTATAATACCACCGTAAAGTACAAAAGAGGCAGAAATAGAGGAACCGGGGTTATAATTCTATAAACGACCGGCCGGATCGTTACAACATAGCTTCATATACTGGTTAGCTATACATAGAAGGTTGTTAACAAGAGAGAGGCTGGCTCGACTTGGAATCTGTCAAGAAACTAACTGTGCAATATATGGTGGTGGTGGTGGTGGGGGGGGGGGTCTTAGAAACAATAGAACACATGTACTTCGAATGCCCATTTTCAAAAGCATACATACAGGAAGTGCTGGTATGGATGAATATGGGGGTGCAACAATGGGAGTTAAAAGGAATTTGAATAGAATGACTAGAAGAAAAATAGGCAAAGTATGCAGAAAAGTTATAATTTCAATACTGGCAGCACTGGTGTATCACATATGGAGAGTGAGGAATGGTGACCATTGGTATCAAAAAGTACCTAGACCTCACATGATAGTTAACACTATCAAGGGGGAATGCAGAAGGAAGATTCATGACATACGAGGTAGGAGATCAATAACACAAAAACAAAGAGTATGGATAGAAAGCTTACCGTAAATAGAGTAGCACACCTGATATGGGCAGTATAGTTGGTCAAGTACGACTGTTTAGGGAGTAAGGATGAATAGAAGGGAATCAATTGTAAATGTTTGTGCTGGTGATCAATAAGAAAATTTATTTTCACCAAAAAAAAATCATTAATCATGATATGTTTAATTAATTTATTGTAAACATCTGGTGCAGATAATTTTATTGGGTAGATGTCTAGTGAAGTTATTCTTTATGTGCCATGATAGCTCATACCAAAACCATAACTCAATTACATTTTTTGAGACTTATTATGTAAGTTGGCATTATTACTTGTGAGTGTACATGTTTGTAGCGTTATTACATAGACAGATAAGACGTATCCCAAATAAACACCCTTGATAAAAATTACATAATATGGTTGATCATACAGGAAAATTGGGGCATTTAGAAAAAATGTGAATTTTTATGATATTATTTTTGTTTTACCAAAAAAGTTTTAAACCTTTTTTGTCAAACTGATTAATGAGAAAATAGACGGTGAATCTTAGTTAAATAGAATAACTACCAGATCTAAAGTTTAGATATATTGATGAGGTAGGGTCTTGTTCGATATTATTGAATGCCAACTAAAAATGTCCAATGATTGTCAATGAATGTAGCAATGAAAGTATGCAATAAATGTAGAAAATGACAATAAATGTAATAAGAAGGAATTTATCACCCAAATATTAGATGACTTGGATGATTCTCCTTTCTGACAACAACGTGAGATAATAGAGAACGAATGTAGATAAGGAATCCTTGGATCTTGTGAATAAAAGATGTATGTTGAGCAATGGAATCAACGGACAAGACAAGATTTTATATCTTCTTTATAGTCAACCATTTACAATATGTTCCTATCAGAAAAGTGAAGATCCTCTTTGTGTTCCTTATCTCTTCCTATTTATACGGGATATTCCTAGGAAACCCTAAAAATTACAATTGAAGGATTATTCAATGAAATGTTCCTTCTCACTATCCTAAAACTTATTCTGACCGTTGTTGTTATCCGATATCTACACGACCTCGGTGATTGTCCTTCTTTAGGTAACTCCTTGCCACTGAGCTGTGATTGGCTTCGACCTCGACCGCATCTCGCCTATTTTTAATCATTAAGTTCAGCCCAAATTTTGACTAATACAGCTAGTCCCTCCACTTGTCGAGGTCTTCTTCTTGGATGTTCTCAATGAGAGGATTCTGTCTACGATCGATCAAAGGACATTTGGTCGTGTGAATCAAACCGGTCGAGGATGAACTGGTGACAATCGCTTATAGGGCCGTGGTTGGAAGAATGGATTGAGGGTTTGGAGGTAGAGCTATATGGGCTAAATGAGTAGGTCGTCACCTTAAGGACCGAGAAGGAGCAACAATAGATCCAACCGTCTACTTCTTGTACTTCTGCCGATCCTAGTGTGTCACGGGAGTTGTACGAGATGTGGGTTCACACTGAGGGCCAACTTGACATATATAGGTCTTTGAAGGCATCCAGAAAAGTTTCTGAGGTGGAGTTTGAGGATGTTCGTGTCAAGGCACGCGCAACTCGTGATGCCTGCGGTTACGACCTTGGTACACCCAGCAGGGACGATGATGAAGACGCCTTGGATGGACTTGCCTCCGACTCTTGGTATGCTGATGAGTATGCCAGTGATGCTGATGGGGATGATGCGGCGTGAAGCCTTTGTACTTGGTTCCTTTTTTGTGTTTTGCTGTTTTTTATGGGGGCGTCTCTCAAAACTTTTGTAAAATGTATTAGAGTTGAACAATTGAAATGGAGCAATTGTCTTTTTGCTGTGTATTTTCGGATTTCCTTTTCTTTTTCCGTTGGTGTCTTCTTTTTTGAGTAAGTCTGTGTCTTTCGATCAATTGGATGTAAAGTTTATTTGTACTAAGTGTAGATTAATTCGAACAAGGAAGAATGTAAATCAATTCGAGTTCCAATGTGGGTTGATCCGAGCGAGGTCAAATGTAAGTTAATTTGAGCCAGGTCGAATGTAAGTTGATTCGAGCGAGGTCGAATGTAAATTGATTCGAGCGAGGTCGAATTGTAAGTTGATTCGAGCGAGGTAGAATGAAAGTTGATTCGAGCGAGGTCGAATGTAAGTTATTCGAGCGAGTTCGAATGTAAATTGATTCGAGCGAGGTTGAATGTAAGTTGATTCGAGCGATGTCGAATGTAAGTTGATTCGAGCGAGGTCGAATGTAAGTTGATTCGAGCGAGGTCGAATGTAAGTTAATTCGAGCGAGGTCGAATGTAAGTTAATTCTAGCAAGGTCGAATGTAAGTTAATTCTAGCGAAGTTGAATGTAAGTTGATTCGAGCGAGGTCGAATGTAAGTTAATTCGAGCGAGGTCGAATGTATATTCTCTGTGTTGGTGTGATTGTGCAAATTCGGTGGAGTTGTGTAAGAATGGTGCATACTGCTTTGTTTATTCATTCATTGGGGAATATTACATGTTTCTGTTTGCCCCATACATATATTTGAGAAATCCCAGTCTATCTAGTCTCTTCATCGCTCGGCCTGGAGAAGTAGTCGATAGGCGGAGCGGTGAATTAAAAACCTAAACTTTGAGATGCCCTCTTCATCGCCTCATTAAAAACCTCCCCAATAAAACCCAATTGGGACAAAAATAGGGTGAGGGAAAAGGAGTACGACTTGGAGGACGTCTATCTTCAGAATTTGAAGTATTTGAGGTGGGCGACGTTCCAATTGTTTGGTAGTAGTTTTCCCTCCATTGTTTCTAGTTGGAATGACGCTTTGTTTGTTGCCGCCGTGATTTTGTATGGCCCTTCCCAATTGGTTCCTAGTTTACCTTCCCTTGGGTCCTTGCTCACTTGTGTTTTGTCCTTGAGTACATAGTCTCCGACCTTGAGTGGCCTTACTTTGGCGTTTTTGTTGTAGTACCATTCTGCTTGCTGTTTTTGAGCTATCATTCTTATGCAGGCCATGTCTCTTCACTCATCTGCTTCGTCGAAGTCTTGCTTTCTGTTCTCGTCATTGCTTGGTCCGCTCTTGTTGGAGTATCTCAAACTTGGTTCTCCGAGTTCGACTAGTATCACTACTCAGTCCTATAGACTAGTGAATATGGCGTTTCTCCTATGCTTCTTTTTGGCGTTGTGCAGTATGCCCATAACACTTCTAGTAGTAGTTCCGACCGTAGTCCCTTGGCGTCTCTGAGCTTCTTCTTCATGATGTTTAGTATTGTTTTGTTGGAGTATTTTTCTTGAACGTTGCCTGCAGGATGATATGGCGTGGAGAGTATTCGTTTGATGTTCCATTTCTCGAAGAATTCAGTGGTCTTTTTCCCGGTGAACTGGGGTCCGTTGTCACAACTGATATCTTTGGGGATGCCGAAGCGGCATATGATGTTCCTACATATGAATGTGATAACTTCATGTTCGCGTATTTGGGTGAATGCACCTACTTCCACCCATTTGGAAAAGTAGTCAGTTAAAACCAAAAGAAATCGTACATTACCTCGTCCCGCTGGAAGTGGTCCAATGATGTCCATTCCCCATTTGATGAACGACCATGGATATGTGACTAAGTGGAGGTGCACGCCCTCTTGGTGGATCATTGGGTCATATTTCTGGCACTACTCGCACTTTCTAACGAAGTCGGCGACTTCCTTTTTCATGGTGGGCCAGTAATAGCCTGCTTGTATGAGGCATCTGACGAGGGCTCGATTTTTGGTATGGTCTCCACAGTGGCCTTCATGTACTTCCTCAAGGACGCGCCTAGTTTGGTTTGGCCCTAGGCATTTCACCAAGGAGCCACCAAATGTTCTTTTGTACAAGTCGTGGTTGATGATGTTGTATCTAGCCACCTGCATTCAAAGTTTCTTGGCTTCTTTTTTGTCTGATGGGAACACTCTCTTCTGCAAATATGACATAATACGGTTGCGCCAGTCCCAAGTTAAGTTTATAGTGTGTACCTCAATTTGGTCTATTGACAAATGGAGGAGGGTGACCACATTTTCCTTTCTGCTTATGTTCTTGGTGGATGCTGCTAATTTGGCAAGACCGTCCACATCGATGTTTGTGCTCGAGGTATCTGGTCGAGTTGACATTCGTCGAACTCAGGCAGTAGCTTATGAATTTATGCCTGATACTTTTGTAGCCTCTGTTCTTTGATTTGGAAAGTCCATGTGACTTGGTTGACGACGATTTATGAGTCACATTGGAGGATGACTCGTCCTGCTCCATACTTGAGAAATCCTGCAATTACGGCCTCGTACGCGGCCTCATTGTTAGTCATATCGGGACACATTATGGACTGGCGGATGACTTCGCCTATCGGGACTTCGAGTACGAGTCCCAGTCCAGATCCTGACACGTTGGAGGCTCCATCGGTGTACAAGACCCAATTATAACTAGGGATTTTAACCTAATATTTATTCTTTTTTTCTTAGGTTTTGGGGAAAAACTGCATTAAGGTATTCCCGAAAACTAACTCAAGGTGCTTACTTGCAGGTTTTGGTTAAAATGAGACAAAGAGGCCAAAACGAACTTAAAAGGAGGCAATCTTGAAAAAAGCCCTGAACTCAACTAGAGCGCTGACAACGCTAATTTTACGCTGCAGCGTAAGCTTGTCCGCTGAGGCAGATTAATAAGGGCGGCCGCGGATTTGAGGTTTAGAGACATGAATTTGGACTCAGCTGGGACCGCTGACAGCGTCACAAAAGTGCGGCCGCGAAGCCATTGGCGTGGTCGCGGCCGAAATTTTGCTAAGAGAGAAAATGGAGGACCAGAGAGTTAGCAATCTTGGGCAAACCATGAAATGCGGTCAACGCTTATTTTATGCATCACCCTATTTCCTAACGCTGAGGCGGTTAGAATTCCGCTGGGAGCGGAATCAAGGTTCAGAGAGTTTTTATCAAGTCTAATTTTGAAGAAGCGTGATCCGCGCTCGTTATTGCACGACCGCGATTGTCAATCCACTGAGTCATCTATTTCCCCGCTGACAGCGGAACCTTCGCAGGGGAATTTTTGTCCAGTAATTTCAGTTGTGTATAAGTAGTTCTTTTTCACATTTTTAGGTTATCTTTTGTATTAGTGAGCTTGTGAACATCAAACGTTTTCCCTTTTGAGTAATTTTAGAGTAGCTTTAGCTTATAATCTAGATTTTATCCTTGTATTTAACATTTATGGTTATTATTTCATCTACATCTTTGATTTCTACCTTGATTATGAGTAGCTAGACCCATTAGCTAGGGTTTTGACCCACCCCTAGTGTGGGTATCTTATGGGTCTTTAATTTTAGGGTTTATTTGTTATGAGTTAGTGATATTTAGCTTGTTTCATGCTTTATCTGTTGAATTGGTGGTTGCAAACACTGATTCATGCCTTTTCGACTAGGGTTCTTCTTGAGAAATAGGACCCAAGTCTAGGTAAAATAGGCTAACAAGGAATTGGGGTGAATTCAAGAGATTGATAGCCCCAATTAAAGGGTTAAACCTAGAGATAGTAATACCCGACTTGAGCCAATTTCAGTTGCACTGTTTGAACACCCAATTAGGCTTGAGAAAGCCAATTCGGGCAAGGTCTCCCAAACTACCAAGAGGTGTAGGGTGAGTAATTGAGTGTGAGGTTATATCAAGATCCTATAAACAACAATTTTGTCCTAAACTTTAGATTCCATTAGTACTCGCCTAGGTGTAAGTCGCTTCCCTAGTACCCTTATAAACTGAGAAAACCCTTACAAAAAACATTACACTTAGCTTTTTTTTAGAAATCAATAGCTTTAAACTAGAATATCATCAAACTAGCTTATGACTAGAAGTGCAATTAAAGGCAAGATACATAACTAGGTCAGATAGGAAGCCAATTCCCATATTATAACTCCCTGTGGATACCGATACTGATCCCTCGGGTAAAAGCTACATCGACTCCTCCTTGCCATTCTATAGTGGTGCAGGGTTGGAGCCGATCACTTTTTTGACGCCATTGCCGGAGAGTGAAACGGTTTTGGCTATCTATCTGGAATGATGAGGTGAATCTAGTACCTCAAGCTCAAAGAAGAGGCAGCCAGGCCAATGAAAATATTCCAGACCCTCCCCCACCTCCTCCAACAGAAGCTCCTCGGGTGCTTTCAAATGAAGGATATGCTAGTGCGATTGTCCCACCCCGAATCCGGGTGGGCAATTTTCAAATTACAAATATTATGTTGAATTTATTAGAGCAGCGAGGATATTTCACAGGTGCTCCCCATCAGAATGCTCATAAACATCTAAAGGGGTTTGTGGATACCTGTTGGGGAAGCAAGCAGACAAATGTATCGGAGGATGCATTAAGGCTGAGACTATTCCCTTTTTCTCTTAGAGGGAAAGTATTGGATTGGCTCAAAATAGTCCCCAAGCATTCCATCTCTACGTGGGATGATTTGGTGAACAGGTTTATTGCCAAGTTTTTCTCACCCGGACATATGGCAGCTTTAAGGGATGAAATCTTAGCATTCAAACAGGAACCAAATGAACCCCTTTATGAGATTTGGGAGAGATACATAACTATGGTCAAGGAATGCCCCAATAATGACATGACAAAAGCTATGATCCAACAAACATTTTACCAGGGTATAAACATGACTAATCAATGTGTGGTGAACCAGTTAGCTGGGGGAAATTTTATGAAGCTATCTTATGATGAAGCCTGTGATATTCTTGATGAAATAGATAACACTTCTTCAGCGTGGCAAAGTCGGGAAAATGTTCCTGAAGGTGACCCGAATGTGATCAATCTTCACAAGGAACTCCAAGACCATGGACAAGCCATTGCTGAGTTGAAAACAGCTATGAACCAACTTTCCAAAGCACAACTTCAGAAAATCCAAGCACCAAAGCAAGTACATGAAATGGAAGGGGTCAATCTAATGGTCAATAGGAGAAGACAACGTGGCTAACAAATGCAAAGCAACAATGATCAAAATGAGCAAGGTGTTAGTGGTTACAACAATGATGGCTCATATGATGACCAAAGTGAGGATGTGATGTATGCAAACTGCTATCAAGGACAGTGGAGCAATGCTCCAAACCAACAGTAGATATCTCAAGGGAAAAATCAGAATTGGAACAATCAAGGGCAAGGAAACTGGAGCAAAAACAACTCAAATAATTAGGGGAACAATAATCATAATTTGGGTGGCAACAACAATTGGAATGGCAATAACAACAGCAATTGGGGTGTAAATGGAAATCGGGGGCCGGGCTTTCAAAGGCCCCCAATGTATCTTCCTCTGTATTAATCTCAATGCCAAAGTTCGTCAAGAAATGATATGGGCCGGATCGAGAATATATTCAAACAGATGATGGAGAGGACTTCCAATTCCGATGCTTAAATTGCCTCCCACACTACCTCCATACGCAATCTTGAGGTCCAAATGGGTCAAATCTCGCAAGCATTGAACACTCATCCTAAGGGGGCACTACCTAGTGACACGGTAGTAAACTCGAAGGGAGGAAACAATAACAATACTGGGCATGCAATGGTGGTGACCACAAGGAGTGGTCGAGGTGGTAAAGCAAGTACCTCCAAGCAAAAGAGAGTTGTGTGTAATGATGATGAAATACAAAATGATGATGTTCTTATAGTGGTTGAGCAAGTGAGTGAAGAGCAGGTGAATGGTCAAGTGAGGATTGATATCAATGACAATGAGGAGGAGTCACAAAATGACGTGAACCCGTCTAGGGAACACGTGATAGACATTCCAAAGCCGGTGGTGCCAAAAGCAAAGGCTCCTTTTCCTAGGCCTCCTCCACCTTATCCTCAAAGACTAGCAAAGTAGAAAAGTGAAAATCAATTCAAGAAGTTCATAGAGATGATGAAGAGCTTGTCAATCTACGTGCCATTAGTGGAAGCTCTTGAGAAAATGCCATGATACCCCAATTTTCTGAAATACTTGGTGACTAAAAAGAGATCCATGTAATGTGAGACCATCAAAATGACCCACCAAGTTAGTTCCATTGTGCACTCGATAGCTCCCAAGCTTGAAGATCCCAACGCATTTACCATCCCTTGTACCATTGGAAGTGCGGATTTTGCAAAGGCATTATGTGATTTGGGTGCTAGTATCAATTTGATGCCTTACTCCCTCTTCAAAACTTTGGGTATTGGTCAACCACGAGCAAATTCAATGAGACTAGAAATGGCGGATAGAATAATGAAGCGGCCCCTTGGTATTATTGATGATGTTCTTGTATGGGTCAACAAGTTTATCTTGCCTGATGATTTTGTGATCCTCGACTATGAGGTGGACTACGAGGTGCCTATAATCTTGGGAAGGCCGTTCCTAGAAACAGGGAAGGCCTTGGTGGATGTTGAAGCCGGTGAGCTCACCTTCCGGGTAGGCGATGAAAATGTGGTCTTTCACGTGTGCAAGTCAATGAGGCAACCAAATAGTATCGAGGTTTGCTCTTTTGTGGATTTAGTGATGGAAGTGATAATTGATGATACAAGCTCAATGATCAATGTGGAAGATCCAATGGAAGCTTTCTTGTTGAACCATGAGGATGATGTAAGGGATGTCTTGGTTGAATGTACTAATGCATTGGAAGGAATGGGCTCCTATTATTATGGTCCCTGTAAGCTATCCTTGGACTTGGAAAATCAGAAGACTCCACCATCAAAGCCCTCATCAAGGAGCCACCTACCTTGGAGTTGAAGACTCTCCCATCACACCTTAAGTATGAATTCTTGGACCCTTCTTCTACATTACCTGTTATTCTTTCTATTTGCTTATCCAAAGTGCATGTAAACTCAACTCTTGAAGTGCTCCAAAGGAGAAAAAAAGGCAATTGGATGGACCTTAGCTGATGATCGGGGGATAAGCCCCGCCTTTTTCATGCATAAAATTATACGTGAGGATGATGCAAAACTATCTGTGGAACATCAACGGAGGTTGAATGAAGCTATACAAGAGGTGGTCAAAAGGAGATTATCAAATGGCTTGATGCAGGGGTTATCTATCCAATCTTAGACAGTGCATGGACTTCACCGGTGCAATATGTGCCAGAAAAAAGGGGTATGACCGAGGTGAAAAATTAAAAGAATGAATTGATCCCTACTCGGACCGTGACTGGTTGGAGGGTATGTATGGACTACAGGAAGCTACATAAAGTGACCCGAAAGGATCACTTTCAATTGCCATTTCTGGACCATATGTTAGACAGACTTGTCGGGCGAGCCTTCTATTATTTCCTGGATGGGTACTCAGGTTACAATCAGATTCTTATAGCCCCTGAAGATCAAGAGAAAACTACCTTCACCTGCCCGTATGGGACCTTTGCATTCTCTAGGATGTTGTTCGGATTGTGTAATGCACCCGCTACATTTCAGCGGTGCATGATAGCGATATTTATGGACATGGTGGAGGACTTCCTCCAAGTATTTATGGATGACTTTAGTGTGGTTGGAGACTCATTTGAAGAATGTTTGCAAAATATTGACAACGTTCTAGCCCAATGTGAAGAGACAAATCTTGTGTTGAATTGGGAAAAATGTCACTTTATGGTCGAGGAGGGCATTGTCCTCGGCCATAAGATCTCAAAAGACGAAATCGAAGTGAACAAGGCTAAGATATAAGTGATTTCAAAGTTAGCTCCTCCAACTTCCCTCAAGAGAGTTAGAAGTTTCCTTGGTCATGCGGGGTTCTACCGGAGGTTCATCAAAGACTTTTCCAAAGAGGGAATCCCCTATGCAAGATATTAGAGAAGGATGCCAGGTTTGATTTCAATGAAGAATGCATGAAGGCCTTTGAGCTCTTGAAGTATAAATTAACAACCACTCCAACCATTATCGCACCAAATTGGAGCTCACCCTTTGAGCTTATGTGCAACGCAAGTGATGTTGCGGTAGGAGCGGTCTTGGGGAAACGGGTGAACAAGATATTTCATCTGCTGTACTATGCAAGCAAAACTATGAATGACGCCCAGGTTAATTATACAGTGACAGAGGAAATTTTAGCAATTGTGTTTGCAATGGAGAAATTTAGGCCCTATCTCATGGGCGCGAAAGTGATCGTTCACACTGATCACGCGGCGCTCCGGTATTTGATGACAAATAAGGACTCCAAAGCTAGACTGATATGATAGGTTTTGTTGCTTCCAGAATTTGACCTCGAGACCATTGATAGGAAAGGTAGTGAAAATCAGGTTGCAGATCATTTGTCCCGGCTAGAAGAGCAAGGGAGACCAAAAGATAGTATTGAAATTAATGTTGCTTTCCCGGATGAGAAACTCCTCTCGATGTCTATGAATGATATGCCTTGGTTTGCAGATGTTTCCAATTTCATTCTTACCGGCATTGTCCCATGTGATATTTCTTCTAACCAAAGGAAGAAACTCAAACGTGACAGTTTGGACTATTATTAGGATGAGCCCTACTTGTTTAAAATTTGCAATGATGGAGTGATTCGTCGGTGTGTCTAGGAGGAGGAGAAAATGAGCATACTTGATTCTTGTCATTCCTCTCCCTACGGTGGTCATCACGGTGGGGCAAGGACTGCTTCCAAAGTTCTGAGTTGTGCTTTTTTATTGGCCAACCTTGTATAGAGATGCTAGTGAGCTTGTAAAGAGGTGTGATGAGTTTCATAGAGATGGAGGAATATCAAAGAAGGATGAAATGCCCCTCAAAACTATTCCTGAAGGTTACATATTTGATGTGTGGGGCATAGACTTCATGGGCCGTTTTGTTAGTTCGTGTGTCAATACTTACATTCTTGTGGAGATTGGTTATGTTTCAAAGTGGGTCGAGCCGTGGATTTTCCCAACAACGAAGCCCGGAGTGTAGTAGCTTTTCTCAAAAAGAACATTTTTACACGGTTTGGGACGCCCCGGGCTATTATAAGTGATGGGGGTCTCATTTCTGTAATAGCGCATTTGATACTTTGCTTGCTAAATATGGTGTCAATCACAAGGTCTCTACTCCTTATCATCCCCAAGCTAGTGGGAAAGTGGAGGTTTCAAATAGGAAATCAAAAGCATCTTGTCAAAAACTGTGAATACCAATAGAACGGATTGGTCAAGGAAGCTAGATGATGTGCTGTGTGCTTATAGGACTGCATTTAAGACTCCAATCGGTATGTCTCCATACCGGTTAATATTTGGTAAAGCATGTCATTTTCCGGTTGAGCTAGAACATAAAGCATTGTGGGCCTTGAAGAGACTAAATCTTGAGTGGGATGTTGCAGCAAATCTCGGTGTGGAATTATTTTGAACTAACTGGTTATGATATTTGTGTAGGAATTGTTTGATGCAGTGCAAGACATAATGGAGAAAATTGGCTAAGTGTGAACAGATCCACTGCAGCGCTCCAACTTCCGTTGCCAGCGGCAGCACTTACGCGGGGGCAAAAATTTACTGCGGACGCGGACGTGATGAGTTATAAACATAAAATCTCTGAAGTTTGGTTCGTGTTTGCATTTGAAATTCCGCTTTCAGTGGCCATTATTCTGTGGTCGTGGCCCTTTTTCCGCTCCCAGTGGTGACATCAAAGATTCAGCTCTTAAAAAAGTGAAAAGCGCAAACTGCAGTGAAATTTTTCGGCCGTGCTAGGTAAGTCACTGAGAAAACCCTTACCAAAATAATTACACTTAGCTTCTTTTTAGCAATCAATAGCTTTAAACTAGAATAGCATCAAACCAACTTATGATTAGAAGTGTAATTAAAGGCAAGATACATAACTTGGTAGGATAGGAACCCAATTCCCATATTATAACTCCCTGTGGATATCAATCGCGATCCCTCGGGTAAAATCTACATCGACCCCTCCTCGGGATTCTATAGTGGTGCAAGGTTGGAGCCGATCACCCATAGGTCGAGTAACTTGGGAGAGGTACAAGAGGTTTCCTTCTCGACCTCGGTCATTAGTTTGGCACTAAAATCGGCGACAAAGTCGGCGAGTACTTGCGACTTTATCGTTGTTCGCGACTGATATGTTATATCGTGCTCGCTTAATTCGATGGCCCACTTGTCCAATCTCCTTGACAACTCGGGTTTATGTAGGATGCTTTTTAGTGGGAAGGTCGTAACCATCGAGATGGGATGGCATTGAAAATTGGTTCTAAGCTTTCGTGAAGCTACGACCAATGCCAGGGCTAACTTTTCGAGGTGGGGGTACCTTGTTTCGACATCAACTAGGGTTTTGCTAATGTAATAGATTGGAGATTTCATATCTTTGTTTTCACGGACCAAGAATGCACTTACCGCGACGTCTGATACAACCAGGTAGATTAGGAGCCGCTCGCCAGGTTCTGCCTTGGCGAGTATCGGGGGCGATGACAGTTATGCCTTTAGTTCTCTTAGGGCCTCGATGCACTCGGAATTCCATTGGAGTCTGTTTTCCTTTTGAGTATGTTGAAGAATTTGTGGCATCTGTTAGAGGATCGTGTGATAAACCTTGACAGGGTGGCTGCGCAGCCGGTCAGCTTCTGCACCTGTTTCTTGCTGGTCAAAATTTTAGGTATTCCTTCTATTGCCTTGATTTGGTCGGGATTGACCTGAATGCCTCTCTGCGACACCAAAAAACCGAGGAACTTCCTAGAGGTCACGTCGAAGGAACACTTTTCGGGGTTCATCTTCATGTCGTATCGCCTAAGTATATCGAAGGATTCCCTCAAGTGGTCGATTATATCTTCTTTTCTTTTTGATTTGACCAACATGTCATCTATATAGACTTTTATTTTTTTCTGAGTTGGTCTTTGAACATCTTGGTGACCAGCCTTTGATAAGTCACCCCTGCATTCTTCAACCCCAACGACATGACTCTGTAGCAGTATGTCCCTGGTGGGTGATGAAAGTGGTCTTTTCCTGGTCCTCATCCTCCATGAGGATATTCTTGTAGCCTGAGTAGGCATCCAAGAAACTTAATAACTCATGCCCCGTTGTTGCGTCGATGAGTTGATCGATGAGAGGCAACAGAAAGGAGTCTTTCGGGCAGGCTTTGTTTAGGTCTGTGAAATCCACGCACATGCGCTATTTCCCATTTTTCTTTTTCACCATGACTCTCGGATGGAACCGTTGGCGATCAATTTTTCCACCTCTTCACGGACGACCTCGTTGATTGCAGCATTGAACTTTCTTTTGATTTGCCGTGCCGGCGAGTAAAGTGGATCGACGTTCAGCTTGTGTGTAGCAATGTATTTCGGGATACCTGGCATATCCGCATGGGAGAAAGCAAACAAATCGGTGTTTGTCAATTAAAAATTTATGAAATTTACCTGGTTATGAGAGTTTGTGGCCGGTGTAAGCCTTTTGTTGTGGTTGCTGCTATCCAATTGGACGGGATCGAGGTCTTCTACTGTTGACACTGTGGCTTCTATGACGTTGGGGTCCTTGATGACTTCTTTTTGTTCGTCGAGTTCAGGCCCCAACTTCGGTAATTGCTATGCTCCCGAGCCCTCTCATTTTAATTATTGGGTGTATGTGCAATCTTGGGCGATGCGTAGCATTCTTGGGCTGTGCGATGTTCACTACGGATGCTGAATATTCCCCATGGCATAGAAAACTTGATGACCTGATATAAGCTGGATAGGATATGCCTCATGGCGTGTATCCAGGGTCGCCTTATGATAGCGTTGTAGGTTGTGTCCTGGTTCATGACATGGAATGTTGTTTTAAAGGTCACGCCCCTGTCCAGAATGGGAAACATTATCTCTCCTGAGGTTCGTTCAACTGTATTGTTAAAACTTGTTATTGTTATGCAGCGTGGTACTATCTTGTCCTCGAGTCTCATTTGTGTGAGAACTCGGGGGTAGGTAATACACGATCCACTCCCGTCTTCTACCATGATTCTTTTTACATTGGTATCTTAAATATGTAAAGTAATGACAACAACGTCGAAGTGAGGAAAGGTCAAACCGTGGGTATATGACTTATCGAAGATGATACTGTCTTCGAGGTCATCATATCGTTCCTGGGTGATTGGACACTTCAATTTGTGTGTGGTGGTGAACTTTACGTGGTTGATTATTGCTTCGTCGCCTCCGCCGATGATCATTTGGATGGTGCGGGTGGAGGAGAGTGCCTTTGGGGGGCCTTGATGTTGTTCTCGTCCATGATCAAAATTGTCCCTTCCTCGATCGCTCGTAAACTCCCTTAAATGTCCTTGGTGAAGCATGTTTACCACCTCTTGCCATAGGGCTATGCAGTCCTCGATTTTATGGCCCTCTCCTGATGGAACTCACATAGGGCATTTGACTTTCTGGAATTTGGGTCAGACTTCATCTTTTGTGTCAATGGACACCTTAGGGCTGAGCTTCTCTAGGGCGTACACTATTTCTGAAGGGGAAACCCAAAAATATTGAGTAGATAAAAGTGGAGGCATACCTCTTTTGTTCGGTGAGTTCCCGTGTGTGACCTAGACGGATCTTCGGTTTGGCGGCAGGATGGCCGTTCTGACATGTGGTTGGTGCCTTTCTCTATTGACGTGGGGACCTGCATGATCTATTCAGCTGTAATTACAACACTCTTTCCTCGACTCCATTTGAATTCATGTTAGTCATTGAGTTGGACCATTGAGGTCGTCTTCGTCTACTCTCACCTCGAGTGGTGGGATGGTATTTCATGAGTCTGCTTAACAAATTTCTGGTCGTCCTCGACCCGTTCCTGCTTAACCTATTTTGGAAGGCTGTCACTGCCATTCCCTCTTGTACGTTTGGCAAGCTCATTCTTACCCTGTTGAACCGGGCGAGGAAGTCCCTGAGTCCCTCTCCAGTCGATTGTCTGATGGCGAATATGTCGTTCACCCTGGCACTGACGGTACCTGTTCTTTCAAGAGGTCGTTGCCTTTTACCATCGTGACATAATGAATGATGTGGTCTTCGGTGTCTATTGTGCCGTCATATATTTTCAAATATGGTGGCATTTTGAAGGTTTTAGGTTTGGTATATGGGGTTGCATCCTCGATGTACGGTTTTTCAACAAACCGACAGACGTCCCATTTTGGTAGAAGTTTTGGGGCGCCCGGTATCTTATCAACCCTTTCTTGGTGCTCCCTCATTTGGTCGCAGAGCGCTCTGTTCTCGTTTTTCATTTCTTCCATTTTCTTCAGAATGGCTGCGGGCGCATCATTACCTGCATCGACAACGGTGTGAGTGTTACCTGATGGGGGAGGAGCGTGCTTCTCATTGATGGTTGTTGTCGTGTCCACTCGTGCGGTGCTCCTAACCGCCCCTTGCACGGGTTTGTCGAGTATGTTGTTTAGAGTACTTGTCAACCACGCCTCCAGTAGTTTTTTCACTGCTGGCGACGCTTCCTGAGTTGTGGATGTGGAGGCTCTCTTCTCGCGTGAAGTGGTTACACTCCCATGAGGGGGAGGTGAGTCACTTCGCCTGGGTGAGGCACTCGGCGTCACATTCTCCTCGTCTTCTCTGTCAACCTCGTTAATGGTGCTTAGGAGGTTGGTAGTGACACCCATTACTGCTTTCAGTCTTCCATCTCCTTTTCCTGCCATTGTTAGCTCGCGCAAACAGGAAAACGATGGATGTTGTTTTTGTTTTTTTTAGATCTAGAAGAAACTATAATTCTAACTAGAATTTTCCCACAGACGATGCCAAATTGTTTTGTCAAAAAAGTTTTAAACCCTTTTTGTCAAATTGATTAATGAGAAAATAGAGGGTGAATCCTTGTTAAATATAATAACTACTAGATCTGAAGTGTAGATATATTGATGAGGTAGGGCCGTGTCAGATATTATTGATTGCCAACTAAAAATGTCCAATGATTGTCAATAAATGTAGCAATGAAAGTATGCAATAAATGTAATAAGAAGGAATTTGTTACTCAAATGTTATATGACTTGGATGATTCTCCTTTCTTACAACAACGTGAGATAATAGAGAATGAACGTGGATAAGGAATCCTTGAATTTTGTGAATAAAAGATGTATATTGAGCAATGAAATCAGTGGATAAGACAAACTTTTGTATCTTCTTTATAGTCAACCCTTTACAATGTGTTCCTATCAGAAAAGTGAAGGTCCCCTTTTTGTTCCTTATCTCTTCCTATTTATAGGGAATATTCCTAGAAAATCCTAAAAAGTACAATTAAAGGAATATTCAATCTCACTATTCTAAAACGTATTCTGACTGTTGATGTTATCCAATCTCTATACGACCTCGGCGCTACTCCTTCTCTAGGCAACTTCTCGCCACTGAGCCGTGGTTGGCTTTGACCTCGACCGCATCTCGCCCATTTACAATTATTAAATTCAGTCCAAATTTCGACCAATACAATTTTAATAGTAAAAACAATTGTAGTTACAAAACATTTCACGAGCTTTTGCTTTTGGCCGAGTTATTGTTTAAAGAAGAAAATTTTATTGTAGGTTAGTTTTTACTTTACTTAAATAGTTCCAAACATAAAGATATAATTGTGAAATTGATATAAAGGAGGAGGCCAAGGGATTAAGCTAAAATGAGGTTATGGGGAGTCAAAATATAGCAAATTTAAAAGCTTTCACGCTATAAGGTTTTTGCATGCAAATCTCTTCAAGTGCGACCTACTAGTGCATGTTTTGTATTTCTTGAAATAACGTTTGATAAATTACAGTATATATATATATATATATATATATATATATATATATAGGTTCCGGACTCAATTTTTTGAGGCCTAGTGGCACCAAAGTAACATTAGTAATTATGTGTGTCAAATTCAATATTTTTATAATGTTGTGTGTTTGTTTTATAATTTAAATTCAAACAATATATATATATATATATATATACATATATATCTATATATATATATATATATACATATATATCTATATATATATATATATATACATATATATCTATATATATATATATATATACATATATATCTATATATATATATATATATACATATATATCTATATATATATATATATATATGTATATATATATATATATATATATATATATATATATATATATAAAATTAAAATTCGCACTCATTATTTGGCCGGATATAGTTACAATGATACATGAAATGAACCTTAGCTTAATGACAAATATATCATAATTTGAATATTGTGTCATCATATATGAGGTGTTCTTCCTATTAATTTATTAACTTGAAACTGGTCGGGCTTCAATTCTCAAAGTCTATATTAGTCAACGCTTAGCTTGTTTTTTATGTTACAAATTACAAAAAGAAACTTTTATAAACTTTACTATATTAAATAAATATTAAAGGAGCAATATTCTACCAAACTTTGGAGGAGAATACAGATCTTATGTACAACCATCGATCACAAGCTGTCATTATTCTTATTTTTCTTCCTATTTGCTTCTTTTAACCATATCATGCTTGACAATTTATTCGCATCGCACAAGTGATTATTTAAAGCAGACTTGTTTGCATTTGTTAGGTCAAGCAGTAACGTGACCGTATTTGCCAATCCTAAAAATTAGAAGATATGGCGTGGGGTAGCCACAATTTAAGGTGGTATTTACTTTTATCCAGTATTTTTAATGCTGAGCAAAAGTAGCCACTAGTCTATTAAAATTAATATGAATAGATAGTGTTACCCTTTCCTATAAAAATTGCGTGGGGCACCTTATTTGGTCGCCCCCATTTAACCTATACCCGCTTTTTTGTCTTTATAACTGGGGAACTTCAGCCCCGTACACTGGGGGAACTTCAGCCCCGTATGCTGCAGTTTTTGTCTTTATAATTGGGGAACTTCAGCCCCGTATGATGAAGTTCCCCAGTTACAAAGACAAAAACTTCAGCTCTAGAGCTGAAGTTCCCCATTTACGAACTTCAGCTCTCCCAAGTTATAGAGACAACAACTTCACATACGGGGCTGAAGTTCCCCAGTTACAAAGACAAAACTTCAGCTCTAGAGCTGGCGGCGAACCGACTCAATCTCTCTGGCAATGTCAACCACCTCCTCAAAAGAAGCACCAGATACCCTCTACCTAGTCAGAAAAACCCGAAGCTGATAAGTGAGGCCGTCAACAAACCTCCTGATTCTCTCCCTATCCATGGGAACTAGCCAAATAGCATGACGGGCCAACTAGGAGAACCTCATCTCATACTGCGTCACGATCATGTCCTCCTGGCGCAACCGTTCGAACTCCCTGCGTAGCTCCTCCCTGTGGGACTGCGGTATATACTTCTCTAAGAATAGAATGGAGAACTGATGCCAGGTAAGGGGTTCTGCATCAGCAGGTCTACGCCTCTCATAGGCCTCCCACCAAGCGAGTGCAGCTCCTGAAAACTGGAATGTAGTAAATAGGACCCCACTAGCCTCCAGTATCCTTGTTGTGCGAAGGATCCTTTGACACTTGTCAAAAAAGCCCTGGGCATCCTCGCCCTCAGTACCACTAAAAATCGGAGGCTGGAGTCTGCTGAACCTCTCCAACCTATGCTGCTCATCATCAGCTAAAGCTGGGACCACATAATCCTGGGCTGGGGCAACCTGCTGAACTGGGACTGTCCTAGGTGTCTGAAGCCCCTGGTTAACTTGCTCAGGTGTCCATCCAGCTGAAGTCTGAGTGCCTCCCCGGCCTGAGAAGTTATAGCAGTAGAAGACACAGCGACGGCCTGTGCCAGGCTGGTGCACACCATCAAAATCTGGGCTAGGGTCTCCTGAAGACCCGCAATCACAATGGGCACTGCTGGTTCCTGAGCCTCTCCCGCTGGGACCTCAACTGCGGGGACCTGATCATGATAGTGAGAGGGTCCACAGGTAATGCCCCGGCTGCTACGCGGGTTTCATCCCTCCCTCAGCCACGATCTCGACCTCGGCCTCGAGCTCCAGCTTGAACTGCTGGTTTTTGATTACCACGATCGGTAGCACGAGTCCTCACCATCTGTGAGAGAATGAAAACAACAGAAGTTTAGTTTCAGAGTTCAACAGAGCCGCACAACAGAATTCAAAGATGTGGGACTTTCCTAAGGGTTCTGTAGCCTCTTGAAGATAAGTACAGACGTCTCTGTACCGATCCACAAGATTCTACTAAACCTGCTCATGACTGGTGACACCTATTCAACCTAGCGCTCTGATACCATCTTGTCACGACCCAATTTCGGAGTCGTGATGGCGCCTGTCGTGGAACCAGGCAAGCCTCCCTTTTTAACTAAACTAAATTCAATTCCATTAAAAGATACGATTCTTAACAAATTTATTAATAATATAAGAATCTAAAGTTTAAAACAATACGTGAAAAACTAAATTTAAACCTCCAACCCCGGATCCGGTATCACTCAATCATGAGCTACTATAACATAAAGCAAAGAAAAGGAGAAATGAACAACATTGTCTCAAAATAAAGAACAACAGGTAGAATAAGAAAGAGAAAACGAGGTCGCGATCGCCAGCTGCAACCTCGACAACTCCAATGAAAACGCCGGTCGCTGCTCAATATCCACTACCGGGTCCCGGTTTACCTGGATCTGCACACAAGGTGCAGGGGGTAACGTGAGTACACCAACTCAGAAGTAACGAACCCAAATTACGGGCTGAGAAGTAGTGACGGACAAAACCTCAATTATGTTACAATTAATATTATGCAGAATTTAGACATGCTAACAGTTTATCAGGATGAGAAAATATGCCAAGTATGCCAGTATACTCTACATGCCATCATAAAATATATGTATGAAACCAGTATAGATATGCACATAATGCTCACAGCTCTCCCAGAAGTCCACTCAGTAGTATATATGGCTTTCAAGCCCAGGGAAGTTCCATCCCAAAATATGCATAAACACCGGTGACCGTAGTCACTATGTACTGAAGAAAAAAGCCATTTCAGCCCCCACGGAGAAGATCCATCTCCGGAATACAACACTCGCAAAATTTCTATATCCAGGGAAGATCCATCCCTCTCATAAGATCAGCTTCGGACAAGATCCATGCCCAGAGAAGATCCATCCCTCACATAACCTTAGCTTCGGACAAGATCCATGCCCAGGGAAGATTCGTCCCTCACATCAGTGCGCTCACTGGGGGTGCAAAGACTCCGAAGGGGCCCTAGTGGCCCAAGCGCCATATCAAGCCAACGAAGGCATGATTTAAATATCGTTGCAGTGTGCAGCCCATTCTCATAATTGTCTCAATAACAGGCGCTCGGCCTCACTCAGTCGTTACTCTTCAGTCTCACTCACATGGATCACAAATGCCTCCATCTGCCCGAAACAATGATAAGTATGCATGTAATTAACAATACTGAGACTGGTATATGAAGTGATATGCTATAACAGGACTGATTATATAACATCAAAGAATCACGACATGAGACAACAATATACGACTACTGGGGTCTCAGCATTTCCGGCGTGAAGCCTAGCATTTATACTTAACAAGATTTCTAAATGGTTCACAATTACCACATTAATAGAAGCACAGATATCATCATGGAATAATCACTAAGCGGTGCCATGGGGTAAGCCAGGCCAAAATTACTCGATGCACGCCCTCACGCCCATCACTTGGCAAGTGCGTCACCTCAAGAATAGTTATAAATCATTTAGCTCGGGGTTTCGAACCCTCATAACCAAGTTTGGAAACGTTACTTACCTCAAAACCGGCTAAAATACTATTCCGCATTACCTTTGCCTCTAAATCCGGCCTATGAGTGCTCCAAATCTACCAAGTTCACATTTTTATCATCAAATTATGCTTAAGGAACGAATTCCAATTGAAAAGTACCAAGTTTAGCTCAAAATCCGAAATTAGTCAAAACCCGACCCCTGGGCCCGTGTCCTGAAACTCAAAAAATTTTACTCAAAACTGTTCTTCATCATCTCACGAGTCCGTACATATAAAGAACACTAAAATCGGAGTTCGTTTGACCCCTCAAATCAGTCCCTAAAAGGTCTCAAAATCTCAAGCCCTAAACCCACCTTTTCTACTGATTTTTGTAAATTTAACACTGATATTATGCTCTATAATCATCCATAAATGAGTTTTAAGGTCCAAAACACTTACCTCTATGAATAACAATGATTTACCTCTTCAAAAATCGCCCCCAAAGCTCTCTATCCGTACAAAAATGGTGTAAAAAGGGTTTAAGTCGCGAAGGGTTTAATTATATACTGCCCAGTGATTTCTTCACTGCGATCGCGGAAAAAGCCACGCGATCGCGGTTCACAGCGGCTCAACCTCACGCGATCGCAACCAAATGCGATCGCGAAGACCCTTTGACCTCACCCCCACGCGTCTGTCATGGCCTTACGCGATCGTAGGCAAGGCCACGCGATCGCAATACTTGACCTGCTCGACCTCTGCGATCGCGAGCACACTTACGCGATCGCAGAGTGTAAAAATGTTGCCCCTCTTGATTGAAATACGTGATCGCGGCTCCCCCTACGCGATCGTAGAGAGTAAAAGTCTGCTGCACCAAAACCAAAAAACCAGCAATTCTCTAAGTCCAAAAATGCCCGTTAACCACCCGAAATCAATCCCGAGCCCCTCGGGATCCCAACCAAGCCTACCAACATATCCCATAAATTCATTCAAACTTAGTTGCACTCTCAAAATACCAAAACTAACATCAAAACACCAAATTTACATCGGATTCAAGCCTAAGAACTTTGAAATTTCTAAAATCCACCAATGATGCCGAAACTATCCAAAACAACTCTGATTGACTTGAAATTTTGTTGACATATCCAAAATGACATTACGAACCTGTTCCAACTTCCGGAATTCCATTCCGACCCCGATAGCCTATTTTCTACTACGGACCAGAAATCACCAAAAACTAACTTTCGCCAATTCAAGCCTAATTCTACACCGGACATCACAAAAATATTTTGAACACACTCCTAAGTCCCAAATCACCTAACGAAGCTATCCGAGCCAGAAAATTCGCACTCCGGGGTCGTTACCCAATAAGTAAAGTCTCAGTTGACTTTTCCAACTTTAAGTCTATTTTTAAAGACTAAGTAGCTAAATTCTCACTACAACCATTCTGATTTCAAGCCTACCAACTCTAACACATCAATAACAATATAACCAACCTATGACAAGTCAAGAATAGTAATTATGATGCAGGTTCTACGTAACGACGGACCGGATCATTACAAGGTAATTAAACAATCATTACACAGTAAGTTTATATTTTTTAATTAAGCTAAGGAAAATAGAAAATCGTCCAATTTGGAGTTGAGATATTGCTAGGGACGAACATTTCTTCCATCCCAAAATAATATAACTGCTGACTATATGATCAAAACAAAACCAAATCAAACTTTGTCAGTTTTTAGATTAAAAGTTAAAGCAAAATCAAATAAAAAAGAAAGCATTTGGCGTATATAAATTCGAACCTGCACTTTTGATATAGACCAGCTAGTCATAATGTTACGTGAATGAACCTTGGTTTGATGAATTAAGTCAGTTGTACGAGTAACAAGATATTTATTATGTATGTTATCCGTATATTTGAGGTACACTTTCAATTATTTGAACAATGTGAAACAAGTGAGGGTTTCGATTCATCTTTTTTTTTTTTTTTTTAAATAAATAAATTAATTAAAAAGGAAATTAAACACATATCAAGGTGAAGTTCAGATAGCCGACCAACTGAATAACAAAGATCATTCTCAATTCTAAAATTCATAATACTGAACGCTTGTTTTTTTTTATTACAAAATATAAAAGGAACATTTTATCAACATTCCTTAAACCAATTAATTAAATAATAAAAAGAAGGAAATTTCTATCAACTTTGGAGGAAAATACAGTTTTTTCGCACAGTGTATTGGTCAAAATTTGGATTGGATTTAATAGTTGTAATGGGCGTGGTCGAAGCTCAAGCCGACCCTGACCTTGTGACGAGGAGTCATCTTTAAGAGAGCTTGTGGTAAGAATGGGTTTCGTTCTAGTGCTCGAAAATAATATTCCAAAGGTTCGAAAGGCATGGTTTTCAGTATGTCTCCAGATAGGGCCCCACTAGTCCGGCTAGCTTAGCGGGGATCCTCGTA